>JAJLSH010000216.1:913-31924 GCA_030567475.1 Ambrosiozyma angophorae
AATCTCACATCACCAAATAACATCGAATAATTTGCGTAATGCTAATTCTGATTCTCTTTCTTAAACCCGCGCTATATCCGGTTCTTTTTAAGGTTCCATACCTCTAATTACATGCTAACGTTTGGTCTTATTATTAAGCTATTGGCCTGAAAGCATATTTTTAAAGGCCTATCTGTGACTTTTGAGGGGTTTGTGACTTGTATGGCCCCTTATCAGATCATACCGAAAATTACTCTTGGTTGGAGAGACCCTTTTTTGGTTGAAAAAGCGCTTTTGTTAGCTACATTCGACGTAAATAAACAAACAAATGTTTGTGGCAAAGCAAGAAACTGCTGTGGCTGATGTAAATTTGACGGCCTATCACGCCGAGATTATGGACACGTATTTTAGAGAACTGAAAAAATACACAAATAATAATGTTGTCTCTATGTATAGATGGTCACTTGGACTACCTACCCATATAAGTTGGAATGCGTACACTACTCTGAGTCATGCGTAATATCAGATACACTAAAAAGCGTAGTTCGTTGTTTTTGGATATCGAGTTCGTTGATCGAAATAACTAGTAGGAATTTCATATACAAATTGTTGATGATGGAAAATATTTTAGATTTAACATTTTGTTGAATATTAGTCTAACAATTTCAACAAGTGATATTTAAAATAAATTTTAAATTAAAAAACTTCAATGTTGATGAACAATTAGTTCCAGAAGATATTGGGCATAGATAATATCAACTAGGAATTTAATATATTAAAGATATATATGGGGTATTTAATGATTAGTATAAGGTTTTGATTGAAAAACAAGAACTTTAAGAAGTATATTGCAGAAGATGGAATATTGGTAGCACCACCAAATAATCAAGCGAAGAATATAGCTAGCTCAGTCTGGCTACTGCGCGGAACCCCCAAGAAATTACATGGTATTACCAAATAACTGGTTTTTAAACTGCTTATGGGAAACTATATAATGTATGCATTTCGTAGTTGTGTTTTTTAAGATATTTGTCTGCTTTCCTGTATTTGGTAAACTAGAATTATGAATGAAAACTTTACCGTTCATGTCCCATTAATTACCATTACTTATCCAAATCAGGTCAAAATTTTTGATAGGGAATTTTCTGAAGTTAAAGGATTTATTCAATATTCTGGTGAATTACCAAAAAAAGCTGAAGTTGGTTTTAGGGGTTATGATTTAAATAAAAAACTAATCTTCAATAAAGTGTTAGAAAATGAAATTTGCTCAAATATTGAATTTCAGTTTGAATTTTCTGGTGGCAGCTATGATGATAGTGAGAATTATGAAATATATTATAAAGCTAATAAGCATGAATTTTTTTATCCAATTAAATATCAGCCAAAAGGCAATACCAAAGAAATTGCCAATGATAATTATCAATTAACTAAAACAAATATATTTACAAAAAGAATACATATTTTACGTGAGCAATTACCGGAAAATACAATCAGTTATTCTGAACATGATATTATATCAGAAAAGTTTAGTTATTATTTGCATCTTTCTAAATCCAAATATATTAATTACAATTGGAATGTTTCATTAAATATATCAACCTCATTCCCCAAGAACTTTTCAATTTATGAATCATTTTCAAGAATTCCAATTAAGTTTAATTGTATTAGTCCATGTGTTCCGTTAATTACTAATTCCAACCATTGTATTTTATTTGAATTAAGTGATATTGAGGTTAAATTATTACAAAGATATTCGAATAAATATAATCCCATTATAAGATCTCATATATTATATAAATATTCAGAAATTCAACATTTTCCAGATAGTTTTAGGATTAATATTCAAGAATGTCACAAAAAGTCTAAATCTGATTTACTATATAAAACAACGTTAGGTAAATTAACAAACTGTTTTAAATCTATTCATAAATTAATTAATAGAAATGAAATGTCACTACATAAAAATATTAAAAATTTTCTAAGTATTAAGTTATCAATAATTACACAAGATGACAAAACCAGCAAAGAGTTTACTTTTGAAGAAGAGCTTTTGTTGATGAACGATTCGAAACCTGAGGCTGTTGTAGTGATGGATCTTATGAACTTTATACAGTAAATCTGATGTTCCACAGTTGCGGTGGGCGCTTTAGAAATTTTAACGCGTGTGTTCAACTAGTTTCAACAGACTTTTAACTTTAACTTCAACATCAACATCAACATCAGTTTCAAACTGTCTATTTACAATGTCCCAACTACACGAGCAGCCTGCTACCACTATTAATAATACTTCAACAACAACAACTACTACTAGTAGCACCGCTGCAGCTATAAAGACACTAGAAGGTGACGACGAGTTCGAAGACTTCCCTCAAGACGATTGGACTGAGAGCGAAAGCCTGGGGGCCACCGCCGGACAGGTTCATCTATGGGACGAGTCCTGGGAAGACCACGATGATGACAACGATGACTTTGTGCAGAAGTTAAGTCAGGCACTCAATGATCAAGAATAAACCCTAACTGACTAGTTAGATTACTTTGTATTGTTTAATTAAATAGATATATTATAATAACGTTGCCCTTTTTCATTTCCTCTATTCCCTTTATTAAATCGCGTTCAGTTCAGTGGCAAATTGGATGGCAAATTCGTCTTTTTTCTTCCTGTAAACAGCAATGACAACTCTAGAACAACTAGACCAGTCCAATCAATTGGACATTGATCAGGATATTTTAAACTCCTCTACCACTGATATAATAAACCGTACGAGGCTATTGGATAATGAAATTAAGTTGTTCAGATCAGAACTAATCAGATTACAACATGAAAAATCTGTAATGTTAAGTAAAATTAAAGATAATAAAGAAAAAATTAAGAATAATAAACAATTACCTTATTTAGTTGGTAATGTCATTGAAATGTTGGATATTAATCAAGATGATACAATTGAAGAAGATGGTTCAAACGTTGATTTAAATTCAAAAATTATTGGGAAATCCGCCGTAATTAAAACTTCAACAAGACAAACTGTTTTTCTACCATTAATTGGTTTGGTTGAACCTGAATCTTTGAAACCTGGGGATTTAATTGGTGTTAATAAAGATTCATATTTAATTTTAGATTCTCTACCATCAGAATATGATTCAAGAGTTAAAGCAATGGAAGTTGATGAAAAACCGACTGAAACGTATGGAGATATTGGTGGTCTAGATAAACAAGTTGAAGAATTAATTGAAGCTGTTGTCTTACCAATGCAACAAGCTGAAAAATTCAAAAATTTAGGTATCAAACCTCCAAAAGGTGCTTTAATGTATGGACCACCAGGTACAGGTAAAACCTTATTAGCAAGAGCTTGTGCCGCCCAATCAAATGCAACCTTTTTAAAATTAGCTGCTCCACAATTAGTTCAAATGTTTATTGGTGATGGTGCAAAATTAGTTAGAGATGCATTTGAATTAGCAAAGGAAAAAGCCCCAACTATTATATTTATTGATGAATTGGATGCAATTGGTACAAAAAGATTTGATTCTGATAAATCTGGTGATAGAGAAGTTCAAAGAACAATGTTGGAATTATTAAATCAATTGGATGGTTTTGATTCAAATGATAACGTTAAAGTTTTAGCTGCAACCAATAGAGTTGATGTTCTAGATCCTGCTTTATTAAGATCTGGTAGATTAGATAGAAAAATTGAATTCCCATTACCAAGTGAAGAAGGTAGATCACAAATTTTAAAAATTCATTCAAGAAAAATGCATTGTGATAATAATATTAATTGGATTGAATTGGCAAGATCAACTGATGAATTTAATGGTGCTCAATTAAAAGCTGTTACTGTTGAAGCTGGTATGATTGCTTTAAGAAATGGTCAATCAATTATTAAACATGAAGACTTCATTGAAGGTATTAGTGAAGTTCAAGCAAGAAAGAGTAAAAGCGTTTCGTTTTATGCATAGGTTATTAAATCACCTAAAATTAAATATTTTTTGTTATCACTTTAATACCATTAATATATTACATTTTAATATTTAAATATAAACTATTACTCATTAACGTAAATGCAAAAAAAAAAAAAAAAAATTTAAATAAATTTATTCATAAACATAAATATTTCCATCCAATCCACCAGAAACGACTAAACTGGTTTCTAATGGATGAGAAACAACAGATTTAATTAATTTAGTACTAACTTTTAATCTTTTAATTAGTTTGCAATTATTAAAATCCCAAAAATTTAAATACCCAAATGAATCACCACTTATTAAATTTTTGAAATCTTTTTGAAAATTTAATTCAATATTATAACCAAAATTATTATGACCAACAAATTTTTTTTTTTTAATTAAATTAAATTTTTTGGTGTTATTATTAATTGAATAAGTTTTAATTTCATTATTCATTAATTGAATTAAAAAATCTTTTTTAATTAAATTTTGTGTTATATAAGATGTTATAAAATTATTTTGAATTTGCTTAATTGGTAAATTAATTCTAATATTCCAAATTTTTATTGATTTATCTAATGAAGTTGAAATAAATATTTGTTTTTGTTCATCAATTTCACCTAAATTTAAAAAATCAATAAATATAACGGAATCTAAATGATGACTATATTCCTGAATTAATTCATTTAATTTAATATCCCAATGTAATATTTTACCATCATTTAAAGCAATTAATATTTCATTTTCATTTAAAGGATTAAATCTAATCATATTCGGAAAAGAATCAAATTTTTTTTCGAACTCAATTTTACCATTAGTTAAATTCCATAATTTAACTGTTTTATCATATGAACAACTTATAAATTTATAACCATCTTTATTAAATTGAATGAATTTAACAGCCTTTTTATGCGATTCATAAATATGAATTAATTTAGTTGATTTGGAATTTGAATAAAGATCCCATAATTTAATTGTATTATCATTACCACAACTTAATAACAAATGACCATATTTTGGAAATAATATTAAATGCTGTATACCATTATTATGTGCATTATTAATTTTAAACTTTAATTTTTTAGATACAAAATAATTTAAATTAGTAGAATTTGATAATTTAATTAAATGTTTTGGTATGTCATTAATTTTATTTGTTAAATCTATTGTTGCTGTTTCTGTGGAATCAATTTCAGAATTTTCAATTGAATTTACGGGGAGTTCAGAAATTGATTTGATACTTGGTTCAATTGGTTCTTGCATTGATTCTGTATCTGATTCTAGTCGTTTCCAATTACTAGAATAAGAATTAATATCAATATCAAAGTCATCATCACTATTGTCATCACCATCCTTCAACTTTAGTTTCTTCTTCTTCTGTAACTTTGCTTGATCATTATTTTTATTGTCAAACTTTCTTTTATATGTTTTAAATTTCAAATCATCATAAATTTCATTCTTAATATAACCTGAGGTTGTTATAGTTAAATTATCATTATCATTAGTTTTTAATGAATTGTTATCGTCAGATGTTTTAATTGAGGGAATTGGGTTAAATTCAGTTGATTCATTATTTATATTTTCATCACCAGATTGTGACGGTGATGATGATGATGATGAATCATATCCCGTTATTAATGACATGATGGTAATGTAATAGTGTTTTTTTTTTAATAGATTTTTGTTTATTTATTTTTTTATTTTTTATTTTTAATCTACAGGAAAAAAAAAAAAAAAAAATTAAAAATAAATGAAAAATATTTTTTTTATCTAACTCTTTATTATAAAATAATGGTTAAAAGAGCAAACGAAGAAATAGATTCAGATTCGGATATAAATGTTTCATCAACAGATGATGAAGAATTAATTGAAGAAGAAAATGAAGCAAACGAAGATAATGAAATTAATGTTGATTTTGATTTTTTTGATTTAAATCCAAAAGTTGATTTCCATGCAATCAAAAATTTCATAAGACAATTATTTGGTGAGGATAATATTTTATTACCATTATCAGAATTAACTGATTTGGTATTAGGAGATGGTAGTAGTGATGAAGAAGTTAATATTGGTACAACAATAAAAACTGAAGGTAAAGAAAGTGATCCATTTTCAGTTTTATCAATAATTAATTTGAATAATTATTTTAAAAATAAAAATTTAACTGAATTAGTTAATTATTTTTTTGAAAGAACTGAAAATGGTAAAGATCTTGAATTTAATTTATTTCTAAAAAAAAATTTGAACAAAAACGCAAATTTCAAGGTTGGTTTAATCATATCAGAAAGATTAATTAATATGCCAGTTGAAACTGTACCACCAATGTATAAAATGTTATTAGAAGAAATGGAAAAGAATTCACAATATGATTTTGATTACTATTTAATCCCATCGAAAGTTTATAAATTAGTTAAATCGACAGTTGATAGTGAATTTGATGAAGATAATAAGTTAAATAAAAAGAAAATAAAAAAGAATAAAACTAATGAAATTCAATTTGATTATTATCATTATGAAGATGAAATTTTAGAAAAAAATGCATTATTTTTTGATTACTTTAACTATAAAATTAATAACTTAAATTCTGATTCTAGAAGAGTTTTTAATGATTATGGTATTGATCCAAAATTAAGTTTGATTTTAATTAGTAAAAAAAATTTAATTAAATCAACCAAAGAAATGGCTGAAGCATTTCCACCTTATTAAATAATTTTTTTTGAATTTTGTATAACTAGTAAATAAATAAAACATCAAATATCAATGATAATAGAATTAATTTGAAATTCACATACTATTATTACACAAATTCTAACAAAAATTAAGTAACTAATAAAAAAACTATATTGAAGGATGCGAGGTTCGAACTCGCGCGGACTACGTCCAGTAGATCTTAAGTCTACCGCCTTAGACCACTCGGCCAACCCTCCAATGTATAAAAGTAAAAAGAGTCTGTTGTGTCAGTATGTGGTTTATCCAAACCAGATTTCTTATGTAAAAGTGTCTTTTGAATCTAAGAAGAACTCAGGGTCAAGAAAAAAACACACAACTATATCTACTGCAATATCTTTCTCTTTTTTTTCTGTTTTGTCTCTTTGGGGATTTACAGACAAAACCCCTCACACCATCATAAAATGTTAGAATATAATATTTTCTCTCCCTTAATTATAATCGTGATCTCATAGGTGAAAGTAAACGTATGGAGAATCAATGATTATGTAGCTCGCCAATTAGGTTTCGTCCAGTTATTCAGTATTAATACATATCAGGTCAAAGCTACAAATGGCAATCATTATAAAACTGGAATTACCGGTTTTGCTTTAAGCCTTATGCCTTCAAATCGAAGAGCTCTTAGATACTGGCTATATGACGTTCTTTGACAATCCATTTATCAACTCTGTGGAAGATCTTAAACTCTTAATGCGAACCACGGTCAACAATCAGTTGAACTCAAACCCAAATGAAGGAGATGTAAAGACCGAATTCCTCTAATCACTTGAAGATAGGTTGGCATCAGTTACAAGTTCCCGATTGACTGTGAATCCACGCACGGGAATATTATAGCAAGCAGAAGTATAAACTCTTCTTACCAATTTTTCAGCAAAAAAGTGTCAAAGAAAATTCAGGTATTATCCTAGGTGATTGGCCTATAAATATGATAATAGAATTACATTCTGGCGGTCTTTCGGTAACACCATTAAAAATAGTTCTTTTGTAAAGAGTATCATTATAACAACGACAGTTAGCAACTACTAAGTATAGATAATAAATAATGTAAGATTCTGACCTTCAAAATTACTAGTTTAACTCGGTGCTACCAATTTGGCCGCACGATTGGCCTACTATGCGGTAAAATATAGAGTAGACTTTACTGCTTCAGTTAAAAAATGAATAAGATTATAATCCGTTCATCTAGAATTTCAGAAGAAAAAAAAAGCTTTTCGAATTAATCTATTAAAGTTAGTTGGTACTAAATGTTTCTAAACAATTTACCTTGAATCTCTTTAAAATATAAAGTTCAAGTAAGTATCTGTTCCCAATGAATGTTACTATTTTCTATTGGAACTATAATTGTTAGGTAGCATAAAATAAAGGTCCAAGAGATTACTTACCACTTATTAACTTATATTCATCCCAAGATATCAGACATTTAACAAAGTCCTCAAGGTAGTATAAGTTATCCAGATGGTTGGGTAATCCATTTGATTATGATTTAAAATATTTTATGATTTATTATTGTTTTCCCGATATTAGTTTTTATATATACTTCCGATCACTATTTTATTGCTTATCTTTTACATGCTCCTATTCAATTAAATTGTAAAAACCCAATTCAATTACTGGACCAGTGATAGAATTTATGTAACAAAATTCCTGACTACAGTAATCCCAGCGTTTTCTGTTTTCTGGTAGAATAATAAACCAATCGAATAATCAAATTTTTATCAGATTAACACCATGAAAAAATCAAAGAAACAGAAAAGAAAAAAAAATTTTTTTGAAGTAATTAATTGATTAATTGGTGGCAAAGTCATAATTTTTTCTTTTATAGTGCGATAACGTTGATTTACTTCTTTTTTAATACGATGGCAAATAGATAAATAAAACTCTTTCTTATTACTACCTTTCTTATACGAGAAATGGTTAGTGAAATTGATGATATATTATTACTGACACCACCTTCAACTCCTGCTTCAATTTCTATTGATGGTATTGAGGATTCATTAATTCATTCTTGTCTTTTATTAATACCAAATGAATTATTATTAAAGATTTGGTTCTATTTTATCTTAATCAATTATAATACTGAAATAATAATGAAAGATATTCAATTTATACCAATTGAATTATTAAATAAATTTGATTTAATAATTGATTCAAAAAAAGGAATTAAATTAATCTATGAAAAATATAATTTAAATTATTCAAAAAACTGGTTGATTTTTAAAACATTTTTAAATTATTTAAATTTTAAAAAAATTCAATTTAATAAAATTATAATTAATAATGGTATTTTTATTGAAAACAATAAGAACAATGGTAATTCAATTGAATTAAAAAAATTATTTGATTTAAATAAAAAAAAATTAATTGTTAATGATATTGGATTACCAAAAGATTTAAAATTTCAATTATTTTATTTATCATTTATAAAATCTTTAAAAATTAAGATATCTTATGATACATTTGATTCAATTTTAAAAGATTGTAATAATTTAAAATATTTAACTATTCAATTAATTGATATTGATTCATTAATTAATTTTTCCTTTAATGGATTAAAAAATTGGGCTTTAAATGAGAATAGTAAAGAATTAAAATTGATATTATATTTGAGTAAAGTTATACCAATTGAATTTATTAATTTAATTGAGATTTTAAAAAAAAATATTTTATTAAAATTAGAATTTGATTTTATTGATATTCTAACAATTAATAAATTAAATTTAATATTTGATAATATTTTTAAATTAAAATTTCAATTTAATACTGGTGATAATAAATTTTATATTGATTGGATTAAAAAATTAAATAATATTGAAGAATTACAATTACAATGGAATTCTGATTTTAAATTAAATAAATCAATTAATATAAATTTAATTAATTTAAAATTAAAAAAATTAAATTTATTTTATTTACCAAAAAATTTATCAATTTCAATTAATAAATTAATTAATCTTAAAGAACTTTTAGTTATTGTTTGGGATATACCATTTGAATTTCTTAATGAATTACCAAATAATTTAAAAAAGATTGAATTAATTTGTTGTGAAATTAAATCAAATTTAAGCTATAATTTACCATCTAAATTAATTGAATTAAAATTAAGTTCAACGTTAAATTTACCAATAATTGATAAATCAAATTTAAAGCATTTATCAAAAATTAATTTAAAAATCAATATGATTAATTCAAAGAATTACTTTAATAAATTAATCAAAAAAATTCAAATTTTTATAAATTCATTACCAAATACAATTTACTCATTTCAATTAATAATATTTCCTTATCAAAAATTTGGATTATCACCAATAAATTTAAGATTAGATGATAATGATAATAACAACAGCAACAGCAATAATAATAATAATAATAATAATAATAATGAGATTGTAGAAAGTGAATCTAATAAAAATTTCATGAATTTATCAAGTCTAGAATTTCTAAATGAATTACAATTACAATCATATTCAAATACAAATCAAGAAGAAATATTTGATTTAAATTATCTACCAATATTTTTAGAAAAAATTGAAATTAATTTAAATATCAAAGGCTTTAAAAATTTATTTCCAATAAGTTTAAAAGAATTAAAATTAAATTTAGTTTATTTTGATAATAATGAAGTTAAAAAATTAATTAATAATTTAATCGAATTAAACAATTTGAAATTTCTAAAACTTCAATTGAATTTAAATTTGATTGAGTTAAATTTACAAAATATTAAATTAATTGAATTCCACTTAAATTTTTTAAACTTTGAATATAATTTATCAAATCAAAAAACATTACTTTTATTACCGTATTCAAATAAGATTTCGATAATTGATTTATCAAATGATCATTTCAATCATAAAATATATTTGAAAGGACAATACAATCATGATCACGAATTCACTCCAAGTAACAGGTTTTACTTGGTTGATGATAATGGGGTTTCACGACAATATTAACGAACAACTGTTTGAAGTTTATCTTTTATTTGTTTTTCAGGTCTTTTCATTTACTTTTCTATTTTTTATTTCCATTTTTGTTTTGATTTTTATTTATTTTCGCATCAGACGCTTTTTTTTTTTTTTTGACTTTTTATGAGTCAACTTTCACTTTTTACTACACATATTTATTCATATATCTCTAATTCTATATACCAATGTACAAAATAAGAGCCAGTTTGGTTCTTAAAAGATTTCAAAGTACTTTTAAAGATGATAAATTGTGTAAACAAACTTTAGACAAGTTCCCAGATTTATCAATAAACGATTTATTACCAAATGGTCGACCAGATTATGTTAAATTAATTTTAACATCAAGAGTTTATGATATTATTGAAGAATCGCCAATTACCAATGCTACATTACTATCCCAAAAGACCAATTCAAATGTTATTTTAAAAAGAGAAGATTTATTACCAGTTTTTTCATTTAAATTACGTGGAGCTTATAATATGATTGCAAACTTATCAAACATTCGTAAATCAAATGGAGTTATTGCATGTTCAGCTGGTAATCATGCTCAAGGTGTTGCATATTCTTCAAAGAAATTGGGAGTTTCATCAACTATAGTTATGCCAACTGCTACACCATCAATTAAATATCAAAATGTTTCAAGATTAGGTTCTAAAGTTGTTTTATTTGGTGATGCATTTGATGAAGCAAAAGCTGAATGTTCAAGATTATCATTAGAAAACGGATTAACTAATATTCCACCTTTTGACCACCCTTATGTTATTGCTGGTCAAGGTACAATTGCAATGGAATTATTAAGACAAATTAAATGGAATAAATTAAATGCCGTATTTGTTCCAATTGGTGGAGGTGGATTAATTGCTGGTATTGGATCATATTTAAAGAGATTAGCACCACATGTTAAAATCATTGGAGTTGAAACAGTTGATGCTGATGCAATGTATCAATCATTGAAAAATAATGAAAGAGTTCAATTAAGTAACGTTGGATTATTTGCTGATGGTACAGCTGTTAAATTAGTTGGTGAAGAAACTTTTAAAATTTGTAAAGAAATTGGTATTGATGAAGTTGTCAAAGTTACCACTGATGAGATTTCTGCTTCAATTAAAGATATTTTTGAAGATACAAGATCAATTATGGAACCATCTGGCGCAATGTCTGTTGCAGGATTAAAAAAATATATCTTAAATCACCCTGAGATCGATCATTCTGATAAAACTTATGTACCAGTTTTATCAGGTGCAAATATGAATTTTGATAGATTAAGATTTGTTAGTGAAAGAGCAGTTTTAGGTGAAGGTAAAGAAATTTTCCTATCGGTTCAAATTCCAGATAAACCTGGACAATTTTTAAAATTACAAAAAATTATTGATCCAAGAAATGTTACTGAATTTAGTTATAGATTTAATGAAGGTAATAAAGATGGATCAGCAAATATTTTTACATCATTTAGTGTTGTTAATAAAGAAAAGGAATTAGAACAAGTTTTGAAATCAATTGAAAATGAAGGTTTTAAAGCATTAGATTTATCTGATAATGAAATGGCAAAACAACATGGTAGATATTTAGTCGGTGGTAAATCATTTGTTGAAAATGAGAAGATTATATCTTTCGAATTCCCTGAAAAACCCGGTGCCCTAACAAATTTCCTAACCAATATGGATATTAATTGGAATTTAACTTTATTCCATTATAGAAATCAAGGTGATGATGTTGGTAAAGTGTTAGCAGGAATTTGTGTTCCTGAAGAAGACAATGAAAAGTTTGCCAACTTTTTAAATGGATTGGGATACAGCTACTCTGATGTCACTGCCAATGTTGTCTTTAAGGAGTTTTTAACAAGAGAAGAGAAATAGATTTTTGTGTTCTTTTGTTTTTGCTTTTATACTAGTAATTATTAATGACAGTTTTTTTTTTTTTTGGTGATTTCCATAAATTNAAAAAAAAAAAAAAAAAAAACTCAAAAAGTTCAACAAAAAAGTTTCACTTCTTTTAAAACTAGTAATAAAAAGTGAAATAATAAAAATAAAAAAATGCAATCGATTAAATCATTGATACTCCGACGTTTCCAATCATCTTCCAAACCTGAGACTTTTAAATATAGACGTGTATATTCTAGTAATTATAAAAAATTTATTGAAAAGACAAGACATGATTATATTTCAAAAAAAATAAATAATCAAGATATTCGAACTATTAAACAAATAAACGAAAATATTTTACAAGGCACGGAATTAAAAGATGATAATAAACTTCTAGAAATACCTGAACAAGAGAAATATTATAATACAGGATTATCAATTAAATCAACTGACTATAGATCAATTCAAGATATTAATTATCCATTACTTGATTTACAACCTTCATCAATTAGAGAAATTTTCAAAAGTATTAAAATTAGTCCAAGAACAAAGATTTTTTTTACAATAAGTGCATTAGATTTCCCATTTGGATTACATAAATTGTCAAGACATTTAGTTAAATTAAGACAAGTTTCTAGAAATGATGTTTATTATATTATTACAAATGTTGATTTGATATTAAAAAGTAATTCTGAATTTTCAAACGAAATGTTATTATCAAGTTATGATAATAATTTAGATAATGGTGGAGTGGCAACAAATTTACAAATTGATTTATTAAAAAGATATTTTATGAAAATTTTAGATCAATATTTAATTGAAAAAAATATTAAGATGGAAGATGATAAATTTTTTTTATTTTCAAAAACATTTAAAGCAGTTGATGGATCAAATGATAAAGTTAAAAATTATAATTTCAAATTATATAATCATATATTAAATAATTTAAAAAATAGTGATATTTATGTAGTTGGTGAAACAAATTCAGGTAAATCAACTTTATTAAAAAATATTTATGAAACTTTATCAAATAATTCAAATAATAGTTTAGAAAAAGATTCAATTATTAAATATAATAATAAATATATATTTAAATCATCTGATAGTTTATTTACAACAAAGATAAATCAAAGTAAATTAATATCCTATTTGGATATAAATTTGATTGATACACCTGGATTTATTGAATCAAATAAAGGAATTTTTTCAATGATCTCAAAAGATGAAAGAAATTGCTTAAAATCGAAAAATTTAATTACAGATTTAAATGAAATTGAAATTAATTTAAAAGATCACAAAACTTCTGAAATTTTTTCAATTTTTAAAATATTTTATCTAAATCCATCTGGTGTACAATATTTTAAATTTAAAAGAAATTTATATTCATTTGGCACTAGACCATTTAATGATGGATTAAATTATAAAATTTTTAGTAATTTAAAGGATTTAATAAATAATTTATCCAGATATTGGAATTTAAATAATAATAATTCATTAATTTTTAAAAAAATTGAAATTGATAAAGAAATTGAAAAAGATTTATTAAAAAAACCTGAATTAAAATATTTAAATAATATCAAAGAAGATATTTATTTTAATAAAGAAAATAAAATTAATTATATAATTAATAGTGTTAATAAACCAATTTGGAAAACAAATGAAAAATTTAATAAAAATGATTTAGTACCTAATGAAAATACGATTTTATCAAAGATTGTTAAACAATCAAATCAATCATTATTAACAAAAAATTTATTACCACCATTTCGTGATAGAATTGATTTAGTTTTTCATAATTTAGGTTATATTACAATTAATAATGAAGATGGGTTCTATAAAGAAGAATTATGGAATTTATATAAATCTGAAGGTTTAAATACATTAATTAGATATCCAAGTATTGATGATTATCTAAAGTTTATTTTAAAAGTTACAAGTGATTTACCAAAAAATGAATCATTTCCATTAGCTTTAGCTGAAGAATACTTATCAAATTGTCAAATACTAAATCTATATAAAGTTCCAGTTAACTCAGATACTGAAAAGTTAGTTAAAGAATGGGATAGTCAAGAAAAATAAGAAGATGAATGAAAATACTTGTATATATATATATATCTTAATCTATTTTTTTTTTTTAAGACTTATAAAGTAAACGAGACTAAAAAACCACAATAATGACTACAATATTATCAGAAATAAACCCAATAGAAAAAGAATAAAGAAAGAATAGAAGAATTAAATCAATTTGAATAATCAATATCCACAAACACTAAAACAAGCAAAGAATTAATCAATAAAATTGTTTAAAATTTGAAAGTTGTTCATCACCAATCCCACCACTTTTTTTATAATCTTTCTTTACATTATTATTTTCAATTTCATTTTCAATATATCTTTTACTATTACCTTTCCCCGTTAATTTAACTAAATTATAATATCCACTTTGTTTTTTAACATTTGGACAATCTTTTAATTTATGATCAGGAGATTTACAATTAAAACAAGCTTTAATATTACTTGGACAATTTTTTGAAATATGACCTCTTTCATGACAAATAAAACAACTAATTTCATTATTGGTATTATCATTATTATCATCTTTTTGTTTCCTTGGACAAAACATCGCTTTATGATCCATTGAATTACAAATATAACAAGCATCACCATTACCTAATCTCTTTGGACAATTTGCACATTTATGATTAGTTGAACTACAAATAAAACATTTAAAATCACCAATTGATTCTGAATTTTCTGGACAATTTACAACTTTATGATCTTTTGAACCACATTTATAACAACCTCCAGTTGTTGGTTTTATTCCTCTTTCTAATGAATAATCAGGTTTATGATTTATTCTTTTATAACCTGCTACTCCACTTACCCCTCCCGTTACTCCAATATCATTAATTTGTTGTTTTTGATTTATATCAAGTTTTCTATAATCAAGATGATTTTTTTGATATTTTGGTTTAAATTTTCCTAATTGATTAGAATAATTAGTATGACGATTATTATTATTAGTAGTAGTAGTAGTAGTAGTACTACTACTATGGGGCACTGGTCGTATAGGATAAGTTGGAACTAAAGAACCAACTGTTTTAGATGGATAGTCTAAAACGCCTGATGAAGTGACCGTTAATGGATCGGCTATTTTGACTGGATAAAGAGACGTAGTCACAACGGGAACAGGAACAGGAATAGGAACAGAAACAGAAACAGAAACAGGAGGTTCTCGAATGGGATATCCATAGCTTCCGACACTATCGAAGCTTGTATTGTTGTTGTTTATTGGTGGGAATGGTTGAATAGTTTGTTGATCTTGGTTTTGTTGTTCTTTCATGCTCTGCAGTTTTGCCAGTAGCATCAACACGTCATCATTACTAGTATTATTATTATTATGATTATCACTATTATTATTATTATTATTATTAAAGCTCATTGCAGTCTCTCAACTGGTCTTCAGTTTGTAGACAGGAAAGAACAATAATATAAAATAAAATAAAATAAAAAAAAAGATGGAGAAAAGTATTAAAAAAAAAAAAAAAAAGCGAAATTTAAGTTCAACAAACAAACAAACAAACTTATTCAAATCGATGATGAACAACAACAACATCTCGTTTATAACTGAACCAAAATGATTGGTAACCTTCATTTTCATTCTGGCAATTACCTATTTTTAACTTGACTTCTAAAGAGTTGGCATTAGTAAAACAGGCATCTTCTAATTTGTAATTCCCAACAATCATTCGATTCCCATTTAATACCGATTCCTTATTTCGATATAAATATGTAAAAATTGTATTTTTTGATTTATCATCTCCAATCAATTGAGCCAAATTTGATTTTAAATAGTATATATTATCCTTTTCAAGTAGTTTAAAAGTTGAAACATCGAAATATATTTTTTCATTCTGATTTTCAGATTGTTGAGCTAAAAGGGAATAAGATGGAGGACTAATATCAGTTGGAGATTGATATGAATAAGATGGGGGTTCAGAATCTTTAACTAATGAGTTAGATAAATCTGGAGGATATTTATATAATATTTTATCGATATCTTTATCAATTTGTTTTGTACCCGATTTATTTTGAATATGCATATGTTGAACTAATTTAATTTGAATTGCTTCAACTTCAAATAATCCTAAATTTGTTGAACCAGACTGATTTTTAAATAATTTAAAGTTTTTAATATAAGGACATTCAAATAATAGATCAATTTGTTCAAACCCTTTTGATAAATTTAAAACTTTTGGAATTTCTGTAATTAATCTCAATCTAACGTTTTCTCTTTTGATTGATTTAAATAAAGAAGTTTTATTACTTCTAAGAGCTCGATTTAAAAGTGTTGGGAATTCTTTTGGTTTATTTTTATATGAAACGGTATTGAATGAAACATAATTATTTGAATACTTAGTATAAATTGCAATTGCATCTTGATATAATATTGGTAATGATCTTTCAATAAAATTTAAAGGACCTTGTTGAAATTGATAACTATAATTTATCTTACAATATAATTGATAATTAACATTAATAAAACCATCATTCCAATCTTTTGTAATATGATCATATTTAATACCAAATTTATTTATTGATGAAGGTAAATTATTAATTTTATTCTTTGGGAAACCAATACTAAAAGTTAATTCTAAATGATTACCTTTTGGAAAGTTAAAAGTTGTTGAATCTTCTGTATATAAGGAAATGATATCATTAAATAATTGAAATTTATTTTTTTCTTGAATTACTTTATAAGTTGAATTATTTGATGATTGAATTGTTGATGCATTATCATAATCTTCAATAATATCAACATAATCAATAATATTATTATTATTATTATTATTATCACCAACTGAATTTTTTCTTAATTTTTCTTTCTTTGATTTTTTGTTATTATTAGTTAAATCAACAGATTCAATTAAAATTTCACAATCACCTCGAAGACCAATATGTATTGATTTTATACCACTATAACTTTCTTTAAAAAATAAATGTAATTTACCAGAAATTATATTATTTTGTGGAGTAAAAAATTCTAATTCATTTGGATAAAAGATTTCGAATTTTGTTGAAATATCAGGATGAAGATTATCTAATTCATCATTATCGTTATTATAGATAAACTCTGTTAATGGAGGAGAAGGTAATGAAGATCCATTTAACCTTGGAATTCTTGAATGATTGTTGTTTAAAGGTAATGGGGGTAGTGGTGGTGGTAGTTGTTGTCTTCTAAATGATTGATGTTCTGTTTGTAATCTTTGATATAATTGATAATCGGGACTAATCATGTATACTATTTATTACTAGTACTATTTATTATACGATCTTAAAACTACATCCATCTATTTTGTAATTGCAGATACAGAACAAGTTTTATATGTTGATCCTTAGGAGATCAGCCTATAAGATCAGAGATGGTGATGTTACACACACGTGGGGATTAGAATAGGGGCAGTTGATCTTTTTGATTTTTGGGCCAAGGTCACAATCTAAGATATAAAGTAAGAAAAAGTAAAAAGAGACAGAATTTAATCTCGATTTGATATTGTTTCGTTATTGTTTAATAAAACTTTCTATTGTTTTTTAATCGTCTGACTAGAAGCATGCTTAGGTCGCCTCATGAACGGTTATTGAGTTGAGGGGTTTTTATTTATTTTAATACTAGTTAATATTTGGTTATTCATTTATTCATTATAGCTTTACAGTTTTTTGTAATTTTTAAAATTAATAAAGTTTACTACATCTTTCATTTAAATGACGTAAATACATTAACTGCATTTATGACGACAATACAATACAATTAATATATATATATATTAATTTAAAAAAAAAAAAAACAAGGGGAAATTAAAAGGAGTAAAATTGATTAACTTGACATATTACGCAATAATTGGAATAAAAATAATAGGTGACCAAAGTAATATAAAATAATAATGATAATATGAGAATAATAATAATAATAATAATAATAATAATAACAACGATGACGCAAGAATTCTAACAAAAATTAAGTAACTAATAAAAAACTATATTGAAGGATGCGAGGTTCGAACTCGCGCGGACTACGTCCAGTAGATCTTAAGTCTACCGCCTTAGACCACTCGGCCAACCCTCCAATGTGTAGTTATAAAAATGGCTAGTGAGTATTTGAAAATACATGCAGATAAAATTTTGCTTTTAAAAATAAAACAGTTATCAATTTAACTCAGTTTTTATCCATAATTTAGAATATTTTATATCTTTGTCTTTTTTGTTGTTAATTATTATTTTCTCTTACTTACATGTGCTTTTATTTTTTTCAAAGATTTAACTATTTTCGTTCTACTTTTTTTCTATTTTAATATAGTGATGTTACTTTTTTTTTTTTTTTCTACAGGTTTGGATCATACTTAAAAAAAAAGAAAAATTAGAAAAAAAAACTCACAAGTCATTATTGGCGTTTGAATATGCTATAAATATAAAACTATTCAATATATATGGTTAAATCAATCTATAATTTAAAATTTTTTTTTTATTTTCTAACAGATTCCCAAAGTTTAATTGCCTTTGTTGGAGGTAAATTTAAAACATCATCAATATATTTTTGAGATTCTAATTCTTTTTCAGCATTCCAATTTTGATATTCTTCTTCATCATGAACTGGTCTTTCTGCAAGAGGAGTAATTCTAAAACAATGTCTTGATTGTGGTCCATCCCAATCTAATATAGCAGAATGTGCAACTCTTCTATTATCCCATAAAACAACTGTATTTTTTTCCCATTTTGCTCTTAATTGCATATCTAGAGAATTTTCTACATGTTTAAATAGAAAATCTAATATATTATCACTTTCTTCTTGTTTTAATCCAATAATTCTTCTACCGAATATTTTTTGTGTATATAAAATCTTTTTTTTTAAAACTGGATGCCATCTAACTAATGGATGAATATTATCAACAGCTTCTCTTCTTTGAATACCACCAGCAATTGCTGAATTTTCAGCTTGACCCCTTGATGTATGAGCAACTTGTAAATTGTCAATAAATTTTTGATAAGTTGGAGATAATCTATCATAAGCTTCAATTGTATCACAAAAGATTGTATCACCACCACTTGAAGGAGTTTCAACCATTGCAAATAATGTAAAAGCTGAAGGTTGTAATTCATAAGAAATATCAGAATGGTAAAATACATTACTTAATCTATTCTCAAATGCCTTTTCATGAGCAATTGGATCTTTTCTTCTATAAACAACATGAAATTCAGGATAACCTTTTGGAGCACCGGAAGTTGGATGAATATGTAATGGACCAAAATGTTCACTCCATTTTTTAACAAATTCAGGACCTTTTTCAATAAAATCTTGATCTCTAAATATAACGACACCACGTTTTGCAACTAATAAAGCTAAATCATCTTTTGCTTTTGAAGATAATTGAGATAATTGAATTCCTTTAAATTCAGTACCTAATTTTGGTGTAATATCAATTTTTTTAATTGATTCATTTGCTTCTGAAAATAAATTTTCATAATTTTCATTACCAAATAATCCACGATCAATATGTTTAAATGGTAATAATTTTGGATATTTTTCAGTTGGATCCCAAGTTGGTAAATATTCAGGATGAAGTGATTGTTCTTGTTCTTTTTTAGAAACAGTTAAAACACCATCTATAATAACATCTTGAGTTTTATCAAAGTGAATTGACATTTTTTGAAATTTTTAAATTTTTAAATTAAAAAGTCTACGAAATTTTAAGGAAATTAAACAAGATTTTTATACTGATCATTTTGATAATAAATGAATTTAAGTGTGGCGTCTACTCTTCATTATAAAATGGAAACTATTCTTCAATTAACAAGCAATCAGTAATCAGAAATGAGTAAAGTATATCCGGGGTTTGGAGTTTGAAATGATGCAATGATTTAATCATAAAAACTTAACAGTTTTTTAAACCTCTTTGGAAAAACGCCACCACCACAATAGAAATGCACCATCACCCTTTAACTAACCCTACACCCCCTACCAATGACAAAAATGCAAAAAAACATTTAAAATGACTTTTTTTTATATTATTTAATTAATTTAAAATTATAATCTAATATACCTTAAATTCAAATTAATAAAAAAAAATAATTTATATATAAATAGATTTAATTCTTTAAATGAAGTCAAAATAGATAAATTTTATCTTAATTATAAGCAGATCATGCGCCACACAAATTGTGGCTCACAACATAATAATTTCAAGATAAATAAATATATATAATATATATATAAATAAAAATATTATAAATTTTAATTTAATTTTGAAAAAATATTATTTGAAATATCAACTTCTGGTAATTGTTTAATTTTATTAACCCAATTATTTAAAAATTTAAAATTTTTTAATTCATTAATTAATTTATCACCTGGAATTGATGTTAAAATTGTTGGGAAAGTTAATATATCAGCTAATGATAAATGATTTCCAACTAAATAACCAGTATTATTTTTTTTCAATCTATTTTCTAAAACTTGATATAATCTAATACATTCATTAAAAGATTTTTTACTACATGATTCATCATTTTCTGGTGATAGAACTATATTATAATAAAAATATTGATATCTTTGAGCAGCTAATTCAGAAACTTGAAAGAAAACCCATTCTAATTCTTCATAATGAAGTAAAGTAGATTGAATACCATAACTAAACTTTCTATCTTTATCAAATTTATTAACAATAAAATATGCAATTGCAGAAGATTCATTAATATAATGAATATTATTCTTATCATCATCATCATCACAATATTCTAAAGTTGGAACTTTACCATTTAAATTTTTTTCTAAAAACCAATTTGATTTTTGTTCTTTAATTGAAAAATCTAATTTTTGAACATAATAATCTAATTTTAATATTTCAAATAATAAAAAAATTTTAATTGAATTTGGTGAATTGATTGCATATAATTTTAAATATGGTGAATTTGGTTGAGGATCTGATTTTGTAATAATATGAGCAACCATTTTTAATTAAAGTTAATAAAAGGTTTCTTTCTTTGTCAAATTATTTTACATTATGAGAGTTTTATATATATATATGATTTCAAATTAAAAAAAAGATGATTACTAATTATAAATATATAAATATTGTTATCACCGATTAGCCGAATACTCGGATATTAAAAGCGGTCATTAAAATAATAGATATTTCATAATAGATAGGGGAATGAAATTTATTTGAGTGCGTTAAAATTATATGAAAACAAAAGAGACATTAAGAATAATAAGAATAAATTAAGAAGTACAAGGTAAGCAACAAAAAATAGTGGGGGGGTTATTTTTTTTTTTAAAAAAAAATTATAGAGCAATCTAAAGAATGAACAAATGAATGTATGAATGTATGAATAAATGAAATGTATGAAATCTAAATCCTTATTAGATTTTCCCATTAATTAAACATTATCACCAGCATTAACTTTATATTCTCTTGGTTTACCATTACCTTTTTCTAAATAATATTTATTTATTTTATTTTGAAGTAAATTTGGTTTATAATAATCTTCTTCAAATCTATGATTTCTTTTCTTTTCCATTTCTTCTTGATCCATCTTATTTTTAATTGCATTTGTAAAATTTGGTCTTGAGAAATAAGATAAAGTTAAAACAGGAGCTGCAGCAACTGCCACACAACCTAAGAAAGTAAGAGGAGAGATTTTACCAGCCATTGTAATATATATATATTGATTGATTAATTGATTAATTGATTATTATAATAAGAGATTAATTAATTATTAGAAAGAATTAATTACAGAATATAGATAATATACATGGTATTTATAGTTTTTTACAGCTTAATCTATCAACAACACTTTAATTGGTCATTCTATTAAAATGGTCAGATTCCCCCAGATTTATCACTCCACTTTCAAGCAACAAATAAATTTCTTACGAGTTCCATCGCAAATTGGCTAATAAATTACGTCAGCGCGTGGGACCTTCGGATTTTGTCACGGTGAATTCCCGTAGAAAGAAGGAGGATATGATATGGTGTTTGAGTAGGTATGTATGTACGTATTACGATTGATTTCACTACTAGACTATCACTAGGATTAACACCTACTCCCACTATTGATCTTCATGAGCTTTTTATCCCCCCAAAAAAGGGACAAAAACTCGCCTCTCTCTATCTATATCTCTCCCCCCTTTTTCTCTCACGTTTAATTCATGTCGGCGCCTTTTTTTTTTTTATTATTTTTATTTTCTTTCCGGTTTCGGATCCGACACGTATGATCGTGGTTGGCTTGTTGTCGGACAGCCTCGGATCCGGAGATCCGGAGATCCGGAGGGTTACGTGATTTTTCTTTTTTTCCGGATTCTCGGAGTTGATCAAGTTATAAATAATTGATAACAAACAGAAAAAAAAACAATTTCTTATTTTTCATTTAATTGATATTAAATTATAAAGTCTGTGCATGTGAAATTCTTTTATGATTGAATAATACAATCTTTTTAAAATAATTGAAATTTACGGAGGGGATTGTAATCATAGAAAGAGAAAAGAATAGAAATAAAAAGAAATAAAAAGAATGCGTTAATATGAATATCATCAACCTTGTTTGAATGTCTTTACATTTACATTATCAATTAGTTTTAATTTCATCAAAAATAATATTAATTGCATTGTTTAATTTTTTTTATTTAAAAGTAAAAGTAAAATTAAGTCAATTTTATTATTATTATTATTTTCATTTCTAAATTGAAATTAGTAATCTTTTTTTTTTTTTACTAAATGCATATTCTGTTAAATTATTTGTTTAATTTAATCAATTTAATAAGAGAAATTCCAATTGGAATTGGAAATTGGAGATTACTAGGAACTTGCCAATAATCAACATAATAAACAACAGTAATGCAATACCAACAAAAGTCTGGTCTGGCAAAATTGTTTGAATACCTAATCATTGTTGTATTTCCTGTCCTAACTGTTCCATCTGTTTCAATTTCTCTTGTTTCTCTTTCCTTGCTAACTCCTTTGCTGCATTCATCATCATTGAAACGGTTCTTTGATGTGATTCAGTAGTAATACGTTGTCTTTGTAATCTTTTCATTATGGATTCATTTAGTTGTTGCTGTTGTTGTTGTTGATTTGATTCATACTCATACTCATAATCCTCTTGTCTCAAATCTTCTGCATTTCTCTTAACCATGAGTTGATTATACAAGTGAAAGGGAAAGGCCAAAGAAAAAAAAAAAAAAAAAGAACTAGGAATTTTTCAATTTCTTCTCGTCAACTTTCAACTTTGAACTTTCCACGGCTAGTTATTACCTTATAATTAATTCTACTTCGAATTAATTTTAAACTACATTCGAATATTTTTTAATGATTACAATTGTCAAAATATAAATGGTACAAATCTTTGAATTATTCAAAGAACTGAAATATCTTTTTTAATTAAATTTATAAAGGTCCCACTTATATTTTACTTAATAACATAGAATAACTTTTTTTTTTTTTAAAAAAATACAAACACATATTCAAAGCAAGAAAAAATATTTTTAAAATTTAAATATAAACATTAATTATCTTATTTATTTATATGAAATACAACAAAAACAAGAAAAATACAAAAGACATTATCAAAATTCATTAAAATTCATTAAATACCTGACCATAATTCAGATTTTTCTAAAGTATAACTACCTTTCAAAAATTCTTTTGAATTTGAAGAATTACCAACTAAAACACCATATTCACCAGCTTCTGCATGCCATTTTAATGCATCAGCATCATAATATGATGAGGCATATTTATATGGAACTTCAATCGTAACTGTTTTAACTTCATCAACATCCAATTCAACTTTATCAAAACCTTTTAATTCTTTTAATGGTCTATCAACTGCAGTTGTAGTCGTTGGTGATTCAATATATAATTGAATTGTTTCTTTACCAGATAATTTACCAACATTTTTAACATCAACTTTAACTTGTAATAATTCATCAATTAATTTAACTTTTAAATTACTAAATTTAAATGAAGTATAAGATAATCCAAAACCAAATGGGAATAATGGTTCAATTTGTCTCTTTTCATAATATTTCCAACCAACGAAAACATCTTCACCATAAACACAATGACCATTATTTGATTTAAATGTTAAATAAGCAGGATTATCTTCATTACGTTTTGGATAAGTTAATGATAATTTACCAGATGGATTAACATCACCAAATAAAACATCTGCAATTGCATTACCACTTTCAATACCATTAAACCAAGCTTGAACTAAAACAGGAACTTTAGAAATAAATGGTAATGTAACTGGTGTACCTGATTGATTAACCAATATAACATTTTTATTAACTTTTAAAATTTCTTCAACTAATTCATTTTGATTACCAGGTAAATCCATATGTTTTCTATCAAATCCTTCAGATTCATAATCATATGATGTACCAATACATAAAATAACAACATCTGATTTCTTTGCTAATTCAATTGCATTATTTAATAAAATGTCATCTTTTTCATATTCTTTATAACCTAATGTAAATGATCCACCACCATTTGTTGATAATAAATCATTATTTTCAATAGTAAATGTCTTTGCTGAACCAAATTCAACTCTAATTTTATAAGTTTCACCCTTTTTAACTTTTAATTCTTTTATTTCACCCTTTGATGCAACACCAAAGATACCTTTACCTAATTTTTGATCAGTTTTATCATCAATGAATAATTCATCATTAATATAAACTAATGCAGTACCTAAACAAAATTCTTTAAATGCAATAATACCATCTTCTTGTGCAGTATAATTACCTTCCATATCCATATAATAAGTTTTATTTTCACAACCTTCTGGAATATAATCAAATAATAAAAATTTAGAGCTTTCAACTACAACTTCATCTAATAATTTTCTATTTGGATCTTCAACAGGTTTATTATAAACTTTGACAAAAAATCCTGTACCTTTATCAGTTGAAACAACTCTACCTAAATCAAAGAAATTATTTTCAATATCAGAACCTAATGAATAATCAATTTTAATTTTTTCTTTTTGATCTTTTAATTTTTCTTTAATTGAATCTAAAACATTTGTTTGATAATATGGAAATAATGAAGCTGATCCACCACCAAAAGTTCTTGGAGCTTTTGCACCAGGTCCAATGATTGCAATTTTGTCTTCATTTGAATCTTTGGATAATGGTAATAAATTATTTTCATTCTTTAATAAAACAATAGCTTCATTTGCTAATTTTCTTAAAAATTTTGAAGTTTCAGGAGTATTATTTAAAGTATCTTCGTCACCATCTTCTGGTATACCAGATTCAATTCCAAATTTAATAAAGTTCAAGATATTTCTAACTCTTGTATCAATTAATGATTCAGGAATCTCTCTTGCTAAGATTTGATGTAATAAAGAATCTGTTTTTCTAATCATTGGTTCAGGAACTGATGGACATTCTAAATCTAATCCAGCTTCTAATGATAATTTATTTGAATAACAACCAAACCAATCAGACATAATTAAACCTTCCCAATTCCATTCTTTTCTTAAAATATCATCTAATAGATATTTACTTTGAGAAACATGTTCTCCATTAACTTTATTATAAGCAGTCATAAAAGATTTTGGATTTGAATATTTAACAGCTAATTGAAATGGCATTAAATAAACTTCTCTTAATGCTCTTTCTGATAAAATTGCATTAACTGAATTTCTTTCATCTTCTAAATCATTACCAACATAATGTTTAATTGTAGCAGCAACTCCACCTTTTTGAATACCATTAATAATTGAAGCAGATGATAAACCAGATAAATATTGATCTTCAGAAAATGATTCAAATCCACGTCCACCTAATGGACCTCTTTGAATATTACAAGTTGGACCTAAAATTGCATGAGCACCTTTGTGTCTAGCTTCAATTGACATTAAATGACCAGCTTCTTCTAATAAATCTGTATTCCAAGTTGAACCTAAACCGGTACCACATGAAAAACATGCAGATGGAACACTTTTAAAGAATTTTGTACCTCTAACACCATTTGGACCATCGGATAATCTAATTGCAGGAATACCTAATCTTTTAATTGGTTCTAAATGCCAAAAATCCCTTAATGATAGTAAAGAAACCTTTTCTTTTAGAGTTAATTGTGATAAAATTTCTTCAACGTCAAATGATTTAACAGTAGTAGACATTCTGTGTGTGGGGGAGATTTAAAAAAAAAAGAAAACTAGTAAAAACTTGACGAGGAGTAAAAGAAAAAAAAAAGTAAAAGAGACAGTTTCATAAATTGGACAAATTAACCTCCTTTTATATTGTTTGAAAACCCCACAAGGTGATATAAAAAGTTATTCTAAATCTGGGGTAAAAAAGATGGTGGGGAAAACGCGTTCTTATTGGTTCGGAAAGTGAAAAAGTTGTCGGAGTTAGGTCACCTTCCGGATCATCTTTTCTGTTGTTTTTTACGGCCGTATTTCCATTTTATACAGCTAACTGGAAGCAATACAAAAAACGTTGATGCAATGAGGGGTAAAATATACAATAGATTTACTATAACAGTCAATTAAAATTATCTTTATCAAAGTTAATGACGGATAAGGATTAAATAAAGAAACAAACAAAAAAAAAAGAAAACAAAAGTAATTTCTTAAAGAAATCTCATTATTTAAATTATTAGAAAGATTTCAAATGATTTAAGAATTTACTAAATTAAATTCTTAACTAATTTTTTTTAATTAAATAATCTGAAACTTTCTTAATTTTTGCCAAGTTTAAAGTTGAAACCTGTCGGTTGTTTCAGTTATATTTTGTAAAGCTTTTACAAACAAAAGTAAATATGATTACAATTAACTTTGAGTTTAACCAAGAAAGTGTGGAAATATATAAGACAAAGGTAAGTTGAAAATAATTTCACTAGATTTAACAAGGAAAAATATATTTGATTGATGAGTTTTTCTTTCTTATTTAGAATGTATAAAAAGAAGTAATAATAAAAAAAAAAGACTTACTTATTATTTTGTGAAATTAACAAAGGGTGTTTTTAACATCCAAGAGGAGATAAATGGAAACTAATGAAACATAGACATTATACACCCGCTAAATCCGCAACTTTGATTTAACTTTAATATCGAGCTTGAACATATATATATATATATATATATATCTTCACATATTCATGAAGTAAATAGAATCAAACTATTTTAAATTTCAAAGAAAGTAGTAGGCCATTAAAGAAAGTTGTTTAATTTTTTTTTTTTTTTTTTGTCTTTTTTGTTTTTGTTTTTGTTTTTAAGACAACATCTCCTACCTTGGCTAGCAAAAAAAAAAAAGGTGTAAAACTATATATTCATTAAACAATCTTTTATTTATTGTATTGTATATAATCCGATTATTCCAATGTCATTATATAATTTTAAATATATTATTCAAAATGTTCCAATTGAAATTCAACAATTAATAATATATCAATTAATTCATTTAATTAATATTTTTAATCAACCAAATTTATTAGTTTTAATAGTTAAAAATTTTTTAATAAAATTTTCAATAAATTTAAAAATAATTAATAATTATTTTATTATATCTTCATCTTCATCTTCATCATCATCTAATTCTATAAAATCTATTAAATTATTAAATAATCAATTTTTTAATTATTTTGAAATATTTAATTTATTACCAATTAAGAATTTTACATTTCAATTATTAAATATTAAAAATATTACACCATTTATTAATTTAATGAAAAAGTCAAAATATATTATTTCAATAATAGAAGAACCATTAGAAAAAATAATTTATAAACCCTATTTTATTAATATTACAAAGATTAAAATTCCAATTTTATCATTAAATTTATTATTAAAATTAAATGATAATTTAAATTATTTTAAAAATTTAAAAATTATTGAAATTATAATTCAATCAGAATATAATAATTTAATTGAATTAAAAAAAATATCTAAAAAAGTTAAAAAATGTATAATTGTATTTAAAGGACTAATTAGAGTTTTAAATGAACCAAATTTTATTAAAGATTTATTAAATTTATCGAATAATATTGAATTAAAATTAGATCGTTTACTTACCCCATTAAATTATTTACCATTTGAATTAGTTAAAGATTTATATTGTAATGAATTAATTTTACGTCAAGGTAATTCATTTATAAAATCAACAATAAATAATTATTTACCAAATTTTAAAAATTTAAAAATTTTATATTCAAGATATAATAAACTTGAAAATTTAAATTTTATTAATAATAGTATTTATGAATTAACATTATATTATCCATCATCAATAATTAATTGTAACTTTATTAATCTTAAAAATTTAAAATCATTTAATTTAATGTTAAATTTAAATTATTTAATTGATTTAAATTTATCATTTAATTTACCAAATTCAATTAAATTTATGGAAATTTCAATTTATTCAAAAAGTTTAAATTTAATTATTAATGAAAAAAAATTAATTAAAAATTTAATTGAATCAATTAAATTACCAAAAAATTTAGAAAAATTAAATATAACAAGTAATTTACTTTGTATAATTAATTTTAAAAAATGTACAATGTTACAAGAATTAATAATAAAATCAGATACAGGTACAATTGGATCTTTATCAACTTCTTCATCAATTTTAAAACCATTTAAAAAATCAATAGATTTAAAACCAAATGAATTAATTAATATACCAATTGAATTAAAAGATTTAAAAATAACTTTAATATTTTCAAGAAATATTTTAATTTATTTAAATTTTAATGAAAATAATGAATTTATAAATAATAAAGATTTAGTAACAATTTTAAACAAAACTGAAAGACAATTTATTATTATTAATGGATTATTATCAAATAATTCTTTTATTTATTCAATACAAGAATCTGTTCAATTATTAATTAATTATTCTGAAATTGAATATTTTCAAAAAATATATTTAAATGATGGATTATTATTAAAATCTTTAAAAAAAATTTCAAAAAATATTTATACTTGTTATGCACCAAAACAAGAAGAAGAAGAAGAAGAAGAATAAGAAGAAAATTATGTTTAATAGAGTTGTAGAAGCAAAGTGAAAAAAAAAAAAAAAAAAATAAATAAATAAATACATAGATATACATATTTAATAATAAAAATCTTTTAAATATAATTTAATATTTTCAATTAATAAATCAGCTTCATATTTTAAACTCATTGCACCAAAACTAACTCTTAATAAACCAGTTGCTTTACCATCAACAACATCTAAAGAACCACCACAAGTTTGACCTCTTTCATAATCATTCATTATATCTTGATTATTTCTATTTAACCATTTATTAACCCCACCAACATTACACATACCACCAGATCTAATTGCTAAACCATTTAAAGCAACGAATTTTTCAAATTCAAAATAACCAATTGGATTATTTTTTGAATCTAATAAAGAAAATGCAATAATTGGACCTTGATTATTAAAATCCATCAAAGAATGAATTTGAATCATTTTTTGATTATTTGGATATTTTAATTGAATTAATTTATTATAAGTGTAAAATGTTAATTCTTTAACATATAAAGAAATATTTTTAAAAGAACCATATAATTTATTATGAATTTTAATTGCTTCAGATAATTGAATAATTGAATGAATTGGTAAAGTACCTTCTTCAATAATTGAATATAAATCATTTTTAAAATATTTAAAATTTAATGGATCTTTAGTATTTGAAATTGAAATTGCATCAACTGTACCACCTGCAAAATATTTTTTAAATGGTAAAATTTCTTTTGCAATTTTTTTTTTAAAAATCAATCCACCAATATCAGGCATACCAAACATTTTATAGAATGAAATAGCCATAAAATCTGGAAAAGTTTCAAAATTTGATAAATCTGGTGGAGAAGTAGTTGATAAAGAAGCTGCATCAAATAATGTGAAAACATTATTTGATCTAGATTTGATTTCTTTATTCCATTCATTAATTGGAAATCTTTCACCATTTAAATTTGATTGACCTGTCCAAGCAACTAAATTTGGTAATTGGTTTGATAATTTTAAATCATGCATATCATTAAATGAACAATTTTCAGTTGATAATTCTTTAATACCAACAATTGAAGTATGACAATTTATATTATAATTATAATTAAAATTTTGAAATTTATCTTTAAAACATAATCCAACAGTTTTAATTGAATGGGTTGCATTTAAAGTAAATGCAATATCAAAAAATTTTGGATCAGCATTAAATAATTGTAATATATCAAGTCTAACTTGATTAGTTAAAATTTCTGAATTTTTTGATGGAATTGATTTTGAATGTGAATTACCAAATAAATTATTTAATAAAATATTTGAAGATGATTCAATTAAATCTTTTGAATAAATTGTCATGCCTGCATGATCTAAATAGATATTATCACCAATATGAGGATAAGATTCTTTTCTAATTTGTTCAATTTGTTTTGGATAATTACATTTAATTGAATTAAAATCTTCTAACTGATAAACTTTATCAATTTTAGATAATGTATTGGTAGCAACAGTAGCAACAGTAGCA
>JAJLSH010000219.1:2031-79397 GCA_030567475.1 Ambrosiozyma angophorae
ATGTTGTTGCTTCAACAAAGAAATATACTTCTGCAAACGTTAAAGCTGATATTGGTGCTCCTTTATTTAAAAAGAAAGAAAAGAAATACTTTATTGTTTACTTAATTAATTAATGACCTCCTTTTTTTTTCTCTGTTTTAATCTTATTTGTTAAGTTGTAATGGTAAAAAAGTTGTACCTATTTAGATATTACGTAACATATCTGCCATGGATTACGTAAGTGTATAAAAACAACGCTTCAACAGAAAAAAAAAAAAAATAAAAAAATATGTTTATAAACATCAAAGTAAATTTATAGTCAAAGTAAATTTAAAATCCAAAAGAAGAAAAGGCAAAAAGCAAAAAAAAAAAAAAACGAAATGACAACTGTTTATAATATTGATTTAGGTATTAAAGAATCTGAAACTCTTTCAATTAAAAATAAATCATTAAAATTAGATTCAATTAAAGATACAAAAGAAATTAATGATTTAATTTTAAATAAATCAATTATTAAAAAAATTGATTTATCAGGTAATACAATTTCACCAATTTCATTAGAAAATATAATTCAATGTTTAATTGATTCATCAAAGACAAATGAATTAATTGAATTAAATTTACAAGATATTTTTACTTCACGTAATAAATTTGAAATTCAAAAATCTTTTGAAATTTTATCAAATTTATTATCAAAGTTTCCAAATTTATCAATATTAAATTTATCAGATAATGCGATTGGTCAAGAATCAATTGATCCATTATGTTTAACATTATCAAAACTTTCTTCATTAAAACATTTAATTTTGACAAATAATGGTTTAGGTCCATTTAGTGGTATAAAATTAGGTAAATCTTTATATCAATTATCAAAGAATTCAAAAGTTGGTGGATTAGAAACTTTTTGGTGTGGTAGAAATAGATTAGAAGATGGTTCAATTGATTATTTATCAATTGGTTTAAGAAATCATTTAAATTTAAAAGAAATTAAATTATATCAAAATGGTATAAGACCAAAAGGTATTTATAAATTTTTAAAAAATTGTATTTCAAAATTAATTAATTTAGAAGTTTTTGATATTCAAGATAATACATTTACTTTAATTGGTTCTATTGCATTAGGTGATATTTTATTAAATTTAAAAAATTTAAAAGAATTAAATTTAAATGATTGTTTATTAGGTAAAAAAGGTGGTATTTATTTATTTAATAAATTAAATTTATTTAAATTAAATAAATTAGAAATTTTAAAATTACAATTTAATGAATTAAATGAATCTTCAATTGAAATTTTATCAAATATTTTACCAATTTTATCAAATTTAAAATTTTTAGATATTGATGGTAATATTATTAATGAAGATTCTGAATTTATTGAAAAAATTAAAGATCATTTTGAAGAAAAAGGATTTGGTAAATTAGGTGATTTAGAAGATTTAGAAGAACCTGAATCTGATGATGAAGAAGAGGATGAAGATGATGATGAAGAAGAAGATGATGATGAGAATGATGATATACTTAAAACTTCAATTACTGATTTAGATGCTTTAGAAGATGAATTATCAAAAATTCATATATAAGAAAAGACAACATATATATATATATATATATCTACACATTTCAATCGATTTCTTTTGTTAATTGATTTTTTAATTTAATAATTAATTGATCTTTTTTAATCCATCTATTTTCTAACCATTTTTCTAATTTATTTCTTTTAATTGGAATTCTACTCATGAATTTTGCTTGAACATAAATTAATATTGTATATTTTTCTTCACTTAATCCAAAAACATCCAATAAAGTTGGATTTTCAAATATAATTTCATTATCTTCTTTTTTTTTAAAATAAATTAATGTTATATCATATAATCTTGTAAAATTACTTTTATATAATCCAGAAATTGAATTTGAAAAATTTGTATAACGTGGATATAATAAATTTTTAAAACTTGGTAAATAATATTTATCAACTAATTCAGTTTGAATTTTTAAATCATTTTTATTAAATATATTAACTTCAGGAAATGTAATTAACCAATCTGGTGATTCATTTTCATTACTTTTATCAATATACGATTTAAATATTGAATGTAATGTATCATTATCTAACTCCCAATTTTCATCAGTTTCAGAAATATGTTTAAATAATTTTAAATTTGGTGAATCCCAAATATCAAACCAAGTGAAAAAATTAATTTTTGGTATTAATAAATTTGATGTTAAATCTTTACAAATTAATGGTTTAGATAATTTAATTAAATTCGTCTTTTTAATTGCTTTTTTATGTTGTTTTGTTGATGAAATTGAATCTGATGACTTTGGTGGTTTAATCAAATTAATTGATTTATCAAAATTTTGTTCATCTAATGCTTTTAATGCTAAATATGGAAATATTAAATAATCAACAATTGATGCATGATTAGAAATAATTAAAGAATCATCCAATTCCAATGAATCCCCAGTAATAATCACCTGTAAATTATTTAATTCCTATAAATTTAATTATCAAGGTTAGTATTCGATAAAATAAACAACAACAACAACAACAACAACAACAAAAAATAAAAAGGGTGATAACCCCTTTTTATTTAATAGGAAAGAAAATCAAAAGAAAAGGGGCAATATCTTATCATACTAGTACATATAAACATAAAGTCCAAAATCCACAAGCAAAATAATTATCATAAACTTTTCTAGTTCTTGGGAACACTAGATACAAAACAGATGTTGTAATTTGAAATAATCTAAAAACAATCAAATAAATTACTAAAATTGAAATAAAACAAAAACATCTTAAAGTTCTAACCAATTGGTAATTCGATTTAGATTTTATCAGTTTCTTTAACTTATCTAATCCTATTTGTTTTGCCAATTGTTCGTTAAACATTTTGATTGCTACCAAAAAAAAGGAATGAAACTTCAGTGGCGAATTGTTGTTTTATTGGAAACGCGTTGTTTTGAATTACAACGACGATAAAGATCTTTTATATTCTAAAATATATTAGTTTTGTATAACTAAAGTTAAAGGATTAATATCTTGGATGGATGGAGATAATCCAGGATATACGATGATTGAAACCACATTCTGAATTAAGAAGGATACTGGTTTAAATGTACGAATTGTCGTTAAAACAAACTTAATTCAACAATTGAAAAAACTAATTGTTAGTAATAAAAGTACTGGAAATTGTTTGAAAAAAAAACAAATACAGTTTGTTCTGAAATCCAAGAAAAACCATTAGGCTTGATTGAAATGATCTAAGTTTAGTGGGGGGAAAAGAACTGGTAGCCTTGAAGTTGGCCTTCTTATAGTAAAGATTGATACTTCAAAACTAATACAAAAGCTTATTTCTATAACTTAATAATGTTATCCAAGTTATAAAATAAACTTTTTAAAGTAATTAAAAGAATGGTATACGATTTTAATGCCCTTACACCCAAAAGCTTGTAGAAAACGATAAACGAATTATTCAACTATTGTTGGGTCATTTGACAAGTTGAGATATCAAATAAAAATTATGGATAACTAAAATCAAGCTTATTTTTATTTTAATAATATGAATTGAATTATCGTGATTCTTTAATTCTCTGGATTCAATCAAGTAAGGATAACAACGAAAACCACACAAAGGGCAAAGTAGACAGTGGAGAAATGGAATTGTATGTATCAAATCAATAAAAAAAAATTAATATAAAAACTACAAATAACCATCAAACTATCTAATCATTCATAAACAAACTTCCTTGATCAACAAGAGAATCAAAGAAAAAAAAAATCAAGGATAAAATAATTGAAAATAAAAATAAAATTAAAAAATTAAAAAGACGGCTGTGCAGAATTGTTTTTTTTTTTATTTTTTTTTTTCAATTATAAATAAAAAACTATAAAGAACTGACTTTACATGATTATTATATTATAATAATAGTAATTATAAGCAACAATTATTTAAACAAACATGTCTCGTATAATTGTTAAAAATATACCCATATATTTTACGGAAGATAAACTAAAAGAACATTTTTTAACAATACCAAATTCAAAACCAATTATAACAGATATTAAACTAAAGAAAAACAATAGAGGAGAATCAAGAGGATTTGGATTTATTGGTTATAAATTTGAATCTGATGCTCAACAAGCTATTAAATATTTTAATGGATCATTTATAAATACATTTAAAATTGAAGTGATTGAAGCAAAATCATTTAATGATCCAAATATACCAAGATCATGGAAGGATAAATTAATTGATTCAAAAGAAAAATTAATTGAAACTGAATTAAGATTAAAAGAATTACAAGAAATTCAAGAAAAGAATAAAAAAAATGGGTTTAAAAAACAAAAGGTTTCAGGAAAGAATAATTATATTGATGAAAGAGTGAAAAATGATAAAAATTTAAAAGAATTTTTAGAAGCAATGAAACCAAGTCATCAAAGTAAATCATGGAATAATGATATGGTTATGCCAGATGAATCCGTTGAAAAGAAGAAAGAAACAGAAGTTGTTGATGTTAAAAAAATAGATGTTATCACTGCACCTGATGGTGATAGTGACGATGAATATGAAGATTTTGATAAGAAAAAAGAGGATGACGATGAGGAAGAAGAAGAAGAAGAAGAAGAAAAGTTTGTTACTTTAAGTAAATTGAATGATGAAGATGATAAACCTAAAGAAGAACAAAATTTGGATGATTGGGTTTCAAGCAAAAGAACAAGAATTAGGGAAAGTGATGCAGATGAAATTCAAAAAGAACTAGTAGAGAAAAATGGTGAATTAAAAGATATTAAAGAAGAAGAAGAAGAAAGTGATAATGAAGAAATTCCATTACCTGAATTAACATCCGAAGAAAAAGCAATTGAAGAAATTTCAAAGACTGGTAGATTATTTGTTCGTAATATTTCATATTCATCAACTGAAGAAGATTTTAAAGATTTATTTTCAAAATTTGGTGAATTTGAAGAAGTTCACATTGCAATTGATACAAGAACAGGAAATTCAAAAGGTTATGTATTCGTTAAATTTATTAATCCACAGGATGCAAAATTAGCTTATTTAGAATTAGATAAAAAAGATTTTCAAGGTAGAATTTTACATGTTTTACCTTCAAAACCTAAAAAAGAACATAAATTAGATGAATATGATTTACAAAATATGCCATTGAAAAAGCAAAAAGATTTAAAACGTAAATATCAAGCTTCAAAACAACAATTCACTTGGAATTCATTATATATGAATAATGATGCAATTTTAGAAAGTGTTGCAACAAACTTTGGTATAAGTAAATCAGAATTAATTAATCCTGAAAATTCAAATTCATCAGTTAAAGCAGCTCTAGCGGAAGCTCATATAATTAATAACGTTCGTAAATATTTTGAAACTCATAAAATTGATTTATTAAAATTTAATAAATCAAATGAAAAAGACGATAAAATTATTTTAATTAAAAATTTTCAATTTGGTACAACAAAAGAAGAAATCGGTGAATTACTTAATAAATATGGTGAATTAAAAAGAATTTTAATGCCACCTTCAGGTACAATTGCGATTGTTGAATTTAGAGATGCTCCAAATGCAAGAATGGCGTTTAATAAATTAGCATTTAGAAGGTTAGGTAAATCAATATTATATTTAGAAAAAGGTCCAAAGGGTTTATTTATTGGTGAGCCAAATGAAGATGATTCAATTGTTAAAGATAGTGAAAAGAATGATGTAGAAGGAGGCAAAGAAATTAAACCTACAACTACTGATATTATGGATGAAATTAATGAAGATGAAGTAGAAGATGATGAACAAACTGGTCCAACTGTTTCAGTATTTATTAAAAATTTGAATTTTTCGACAACTCAAGATGCATTAAATAAATTATTTAAATCAATTGATGGATTTATAATAGCAACAATTAAAACAAAAAGTGATTCAAAAAATTCAAATAAATTATTAAGTATGGGATTTGGTTTTGCAGAATTTAAAACAATTCAACAAGCTAAAACGGCAATTTCTAAATTTGATGGATATACATTAGATGATCATAAACTTCAATTGAAGATTTCAAATAGAGTGTCAAATGATACTTCTAATAATAAAGTTAATAAAAATAAAACTAAATCAACAAAGATTATTGTTAAGAATTTACCATTTGAGTCAACTAAACAAGAATTATTTTCATTATTTCAACCATTTGGTAATTTAAAATCTGTTAGATTACCAAAGAAGTTTAATAAATCGGCAAGAGGGTTTGCATTTATTGAATATTCAACAATTCAAGAAACAAATTCTGCAATGAATCAATTACAAGGTGTTCATTTATTAGGTCGTAGATTAGTTTTAGATTATGCAGAAAAGATTGATGATGTCGAAAAAGAAATTGAAAAAATGACAAATAAAGCAAGAAGACAAAATCAAACAAGACAAATGGCTGATATAAGAGAAAGTTATGGTGGTAAAAGAAAATTAGAAGTTGATGACGATGATGAGGAATAATTTAAGTTTGTATTAGTGTTTTTTTTATTTTTTTTTTCTCTTTGTTGTATAAAATATTTATATATATTTTAATCGAATTCAATTAACTATTGTTTATTCTTTTTAATTAAGCCTTCATTTACAATAAAATAATCATCATCGTTTAACTTCGATAAACTTAAAGCATTCCAAGAATTTTCTATCTCACCTTTATCCTCGATACCAACTTTATTTTCATTTATTTTATTAATTATTTCATCTAATGTTAATGAATCATCTAACAAATTAATATTATCATAGTCAGCATCTTTTTCAAATTCTTTTAACTTAATTGAATGTAATATATTTATCAAATTTAATTGCTCAATTAATCCATTTAATAAACTATTTTTTTCCTCAGTTGCTATATTTATTCTTAATCCTGACAATTTTAATAAATGATCTAATAATTGAAAATCAATTTTTTTAATTTGTGAAAGATTAGTCGTTGTTTTAAAATCATTTAAATTCCATGAAGGTTTTAAAAATAATTCATTGATTTCCTTAATTGAATTTAATTTTTTTATTTTTATTGTCGAATATAATCTTTTATATATTATACCTGTCCTATTTATACTTCTTATCATATTATATTTTAACTATTATTATGTTTATGTTTCAGTATTCAAATAATATAAGTTTGTTTTCTATAACTTTTTTTATTTCTTTATATATTATATTATAAATTAGTTTTGGAGGTTTAAAAATCCGGGATTGTCCGGAAACGTGTTTTCTTGTTTTAGATAAATTTTATGAAATTTAAGAAAGTAAAAGAACCAAAGAAAGTATACAATACTAAAATCAAAAAAGAAAAAATCAAAAAATAAAAAATAGTGATTTAAATCCCAAGTAGTAATTACCCTTTCAAAAGGTAATTTATTGAAAATAAAAAGAAATGAGCAAGTAATATAATTCAACGAATTATTCTAAATCAAATCTACCATAATAAAATAAACTTTTACCATCAACATCACCAAAACCTTTTTTCAATTCTTCATTTAAATCATCTTGTGCTTCACCATAGAAGGATAATCTTGGTAAAATAACGGTATCATCGATTACATTTGGATACTGTAATTTTGTAAAAGTTTTATAAGTATATCTATCTTTTGGATTAATTTCGGGACCATGAACGTTAATATTAGATAATCTATCTAAATCATCAGCAGGCTTACCATTTTCATCAAGGTTTGAATAAGTGTAATAAATTGAATCTTTTAATGAATTAAAATATTCAAATAAGGTATCTGTGAAGATTGATTCTCCCGTAATTGAAAATAAAATTGATTCTCCAGATTGATCAGTTTTTTTATTAATTTGTTTAATGTCTAGTTTTTCTAATGTTTGTTTATTTTGATAAATTAAAAATGTAATTTTGGCAATTAATTTTGCTAAAAATGGATGATGTTTTTTAGCAAAGAAACATTTATTGGAAAATTTTAATCTACGATTGTAGAAATTATACCAATCTTCTTCATTATCATCAACTGATATACCTACTATTAATTTAGTTTCAAATAATCTTGAAAAAAACCAATCCCTAAATGGTCTTAAAATTAAGGAATTTTCATCAATTGATAACCCACCGAATAAATAAGCAGCTAAATATTTTCCAAATTCATATTTTAGTTCTTCTGGTAATAGTTCATAAGCTTCAAGAACTTCTGGTACAACTGGTTTTAAAAATTCTGTAAATTTCTTTAACATTTCCTTATCATCCAATTCAATCAATTGAAAGTTATCCTGTTCTCGAAAAGTTTTCCATAATTGAAAATATTTGTCATCAACTGGTTTCTTTTCATTATTTAATTTAATTAAATTTTTTTCAGTTGATTCAAATTCTTCAAATGGGAAATAATGTAATAAACGATTTTCAATATTACTCATTTTTTTAACATTTTTAGAAGGGGCATCAACAGGATAATAATGATTCGAAGCTCTAATGGAAGTGGTGAAATTGGTATATTCTGAATTATATAAAGAGTGGGAATTACTTAAATCATGTAATGTTCCTCCCAAAATTGAGTTTGGACCATGAATTAAAAAATCAAAGGTAATGAACAACATAAAGAACGTCAAGATACTGGACTTGTACTCATTAAAAAAATTTAGAGTAGAAGACACAAGAGATGTCTGATACAGATTATTCAACCTCTTGGAAGATGAATGCAACGAAGTATAACCGGCCATTTAGTGAAACGTGGAAGTTGAAGAAGAAGAAAGAGGAATGGACAAGTAAAAGAAGAAGAAGCGAAATGGAAACAGAAAATACGTTTAATTAAACAGATTTATCCCAGATAGTGGTCTGGGGTCAGTAAACCACATATTACAGTGATTACAGTATTGATAACGATGAATAAAAACACAGAATGACAGGCAGAGTCATAGGAACTAATGATCACCTGTTGGAAAAACGTAGGAGCATTGTCGAACGCAAATCTGGGATCACCCAACGCTTTATTCTTGATGACGTCTAGTTTATCCTGATATTCGGTTGGAATATCTTTTAATTCATCAAAGTTCTTGTTCAGATATCTTTTTAAGAAAACTTCCAACACAGCTGAACTCAATGATGCTCCTAAAGTAGATCCTGTGGACCTGAAAGCATATTGAATTGCAGTTGCTAATGCTTGATCACTCGATTTAACTGATGAAACTATCGAAACCATTAAAAAATTGAAATTACTTGCTGTTCCAATAGTTTGTGGGATTCTAACGATAAAATCACGGAATGGATTATCATCAATCTTTGATCTGTAAACATATATTGCTCCGAAGACAACAAAAAATGATGAATAATATAATGGATATTTTGTGTGAAGGGTCTTTTTAACGATGTATCCTGCAAGTACCGACGAACTTGCAGTAGTAAAGGTACTTGGAATCAGTCTTTCACCTGCTTGTAATGGACTCAAGTTCTTAACTGAATTCCAATAAAATGGTAAATAAAAAAATGTTGAAGTTGCAATAATTTCTAAAAAAAAACCTCCAACTGATGTATAAAAAACTGTTTTATTATTTAATAAAGTCATTGGTAAAATTGGTTGAACTGCAATTTTCAATTCATAATAATAAAATGTAATTAACCCAATTATAGAAATTCCAATCAAACTTTTAAATGTTAAGCTATCAAATGAAATTAAATCTCCGCCAATAGATGCAGCTAATAATAAGATAAAAATTGAAGAAACCATTAAACAACTTCCAATCCAATCTAATGATTTTAATTTCTTTAAAAAACTATCATCTTTGATGTAATGTGTAGGAACGTTATAAAATAAATTAATCATCAATCCACTGAATAAACTTAATGGAACTTGAATTAAAAATGCAACTCTCCATCCAACATAATATTCAAAAAATCCAGCAATTAATCCACCAGATGCTGCACCTAATTGATAACACATACTTAAGTAACCTTGATAAACTCCTCTTTGGTTGTTATCAACCAAATCGCATAATGTAATATTTGCTAAAACATTTAATCCTCCTCCACCAATCCCTGCAATAAATCTACCAACTACCAACCACCATAAATTCAATGATATACCACAAATTAAACAGCCAGAAGAAAACATTATCGTTGATAACAAAAACATTAATCTTCTACCAAATACATTTGATAATTTACCAAATAATGGTTGAAATGCGGCACTTGCCAATAAATAAGTGGTAACAACCCAAGAAATTTGTGACATTTCATTTAAATCTGATGCAATTACAGTTAATAAAGTTGCAACCATCGTTGAATCTAAGGATGATAAATAAACATTTAAAAATAAAGATAATAATATAATTTTAATTCTAAATGGTGGTAAACAATTTTTAATGTTAATTTCATCGTTATCATTATCATTGATTGAATTATAATTTAAACTTTCACTATCTAATACCTCTTCGTCATCTTCATATTGAATTAAAGAATCTGGATGTAATTCTAAAACTGGTCTTGAATCTTCTAATGAAAGACCACTTAAAGCTCTTGATTTTCTAAATGAAATAGTCCTCGTTAATTTATTCTGATGATTTTGTTCAATCAATCCAGTTTCTCTATTAATGGTAGTTGATACCATTATTAATCAAAGTAAAATAAAACAAAATTCATCTATTCCATAGAAGTCTTCGCAAAACTTCCTTGAGTTAAATAGACGAACATACACCAAAACGCCACTGTTTTTTTTTATTCATTTGCACCACATCTCTATGAATATACGTGATCCATACTATCAAGGACATTTGTATTAACTAATTTAAATAGATAGTGTAACTAATAAAACGCCATAGTGAATTAAGTAATTAAAGTATGTAATGTTTGAATAGTAATATCCAAAAGAAAAAAATCAAAAAGAAAGAAAAAGGTATATATATGAATAAAAATATTCTTTAAAAGCCCATAAAATTAACAACAAAAAAAAAATAAAAAAAGAGAGTAAAAAGAGGCACCTATAAAATAAAGTACCAATAATTAATGGAAAATGATCAATAAAATAAATAAGAATACAATATTTTCAAAAGAAAAATATTAGAAGAAACAAAAAATCGTTAAATTCAACCTGATTTTGAAGCAACTGGTGCTTTTGGAACTAATATCTTTTCATCACCTTTCTTTGCAGCAAAGATAGTAGTATCCTTTTCATGTCTATCAACATGTTTAACATATCCATACCATTTCTTGAAATTAAATAATCCTGAAATTGAAAATTTCTTAACTCTGAAAATATAGTAACCTGCTAACATAGCACCAAAATTAAAGAAAATATAAATCCAAACAATACCAAAATCTCTCCAATGTTCACCCCATCTGATACCATATTGATGAACAACTTCTTCTTGTGTTGTATAAGGGCAATATTTACATTGAACGTTATCATCTGGATTATGAATATATCCACCATTATTATCAACGTAATCTTGTAAATATGTACCACAAGTTTCACCTTCTGGGGCATCCATTATATTATATTCACGGAATGCACATTCTAATTTACGATCGTGAACTAATGGTGCAACAAACGCTTGAACAAAATAAGTAAATGGTGAAACAACATACATAAATGACCAAAAACCAGGAGAATATTTCTTTGGATTCAAAATACCACAAAATAACAACATTGAAGCAAATAAATTTGAATTAATCATTGAAGCGGACGGAACATCTGGGGAAAAATATAAAACTGCCATACCATAAGACATGAAATACATTGGGAACAGTAAAACATAAATGAAGAAGAAGAAACCTGCATGTTTTGCTGTACCTGAATATTGTGCTGGCCAATAGTAACAAACAAAACAAAAGAATTGACAAATCGAAGACCAATAAATTTCTAAAAATGTATGACTGACTAATAAACAAGACCAATGGAAGGTATTTGACAAAGCTTCTCTAACTTCATATAATTCTCTTGTATCATAAGCAAAAACATGACCTTGATTAATCATTGCTAAAGCAATTAATAATAACATAAAGACAGATGAAAATGCACCAGTAGCACCAGAAATTGTATGATCCATACCAACATATGAAAAACCAACAAACAATGCACAGACAACACATTCTAAAAATTTAGCTCTTAAATAAACTGGTGATCTCCAAAATTGTGTATAAGTTCTACATAAAACATAATAAAATTGATGATAAATATCAGTTGCATATTGTGCACTTAAATCCCCAACATTTGTATTAATTGGTCTTGATGGTAATTCTCTATGTAAGATATCAATTTCATTTGTAATTGCCTGACATTCAGGTGAAGAATTCCACATTTCAGCCCAATCGGCATCGGCAGAAGCAGTTGCACCAGCACCAATACAATTTAAAATATATTCAGCAGGATTTTCAGAACTTCCACATTTAACACCAGAATGTTTTTCAAAATATTCCAACATCGTTGAAGAATTTGGTCCAATATCACCAAAATAAACAGTTTTACCACCTTTTTTCAATAATAACAATCTATCAAAAACTTCGAATAATGTAGCAGAAGGTTGATGAATGGTACATAAAATAGCTTGACCAGAATCAGCTAAAGCTCTTAAAAATTGAACAATTGACCACGATGATTCAGAATCTAAACCAGAAGTTGGTTCATCCAAGAATAACAATAATGAAGGCTTTGCAACTAACTCAGTTGCAATTGATAATTTCTTTCTTTGTTCAACATTTAAACCTCTACCCATCTTACCAACCATTGCTTCAGCGTATTTCTCCATACCTAATAATCCAATAATTTTTTCAACATATTCATATTTTTCAGATTGTGGAGTTTCCTTAGGTTGTCTTAAATCAGCAGCAAACTTTAATGATTCTCTAACAGAGAATTCGGCCATATGTAAATCTTGTTGTTGAACATAACCAGTTCTTCTTTTGAATGAAGAATCTAATTCTCTACCATTAACAAACATATCACCCGTAATGACACCGAAATCAATTCTTTGAGCTAAAACATTCAATAGAGTAGTTTTACCAGCACCAGATTCTCCCATTAAAGCAGTCATAGTACCTGGTTTAACATAACCTTGAATATCACATAATAATTGTCTTTGTTTACCTTCATATGGAATAATATAATCTAAATGTTGCCAAGTAAAGACGTCAGCTTCTTCAATAATCTTTTTCAAATCAGCATCTGGTCCATTCAATGCAACCATCATTTCCTCTCTTGTTGCAACTTTACCATCCCAATCTTCGTTACCACTTGCTTCAGGCATATGTCCTCTTTTAAATAATAATAAATCACCACCAGATTCAAAATTCTTAACAAATTCAGATAAGATAACGTTAAATCCAATAAAACCAGCAGTCCAACAAACATTAATACCCCAATATTTCCAAACATTATGCCATCTCATGTCAAAATTACGTAAAAGATATTCATCACCAGAAACCCAATCTTGACCTGCAACTGAACCAGCAATAGAACAAACTTGATTAGCCAACGAAGCATTTTCATAGCCAGAACCAGATGGAACCAAAGTTTTACATGGCATAACACGACCATGGAATTCGTTACCCATTAAAGAATTATAACAGTAGAACATTGGATTTAAATAATGTATCCATTTAATCCAATGATGCATACTTGGTAAAGGTAACATGAAACCAGCATAAACACATAACATCAAAACCCATAATCCACCAATTGCATGTGCAGTTGTACCATCTTTAGTCATTGAAGCAACTAATTTAAAGATAAAGGACATACATTGTTGAATTGTAAATAAGAATAAGAAAAACATGAAAAAAGCACCAGCTTCATGTTTTAAATCTGGCATCCAGTAAGCAGTTAAGGATAAAATAATAACAGCAATTGCTTTGGTTGGAACTTCTGTAATAATTTCTTGTAAAGCTTCGCACGATAAATGGTACATTGAATAGGACTTTTGTTTCACTAATATAGGTCTATTTGCAAATGAATTAGCAATTTCAGCCAAAGAAGTTAAAGCACAAAATAATAAACAATAAAATAACATACCACCTCGTGAATAGGCACCATCTGTTGTCTTTGGAATATGGTAGTACATAGATCCAACAACAAAACCTTTAGTGACAAATGAAGATAAATAAACAATTGTATAAGTAATATTACCTTTAGTTCTTTGAAAACCTCTAATGATTAAATAATATAACTGAGCCCAATAATTAACAACAAAAGCAGATTGTTTTCTTTGACCAACTTGTTTTCTTTGTGAAGTTGCAAAATCTAATCTCTGTCTAGTATCTTCTGGATTATGTGAAGCAATAAAGTTATTGTATTGATCCAATAATTTACTATAATGATGAGATTGTAACCAATAATTTTCAAAATCCTCGGATGATTCAGGAACTTTACCTTCAAAACCAGGTTTAACTTGTCTTGATGATGGAGAAGTAACAGCGGTTAAAAATTCTGGGGCAGTCATTCTTGAAGGTTTATGGAAACCCATTTCTTCAAAATATGCAACACCTTCATCCGCAGGACCGAAATAAACTTGTTTACCTTTATAAATAACAGTAACCTTATCAAATAAATCATAAATGTTTTGACCAGCTTGATAAATGGCAACTAAAGCAGAACAGTTCAACATATTTGTAGCAGTTCTTAAACATTGAGTAAATTCTAAAGCAGTGGAAGCATCTAAACCTCTTGTTGCATTATCAAAACAATAGACAGAAGCATTCATTGATAAAGCTTCAACAATTGAAACTCTTTTTCTTTCACCACCAGAAACACCTCTAACGAAATCATTACCAACTTTAGTAGAATAAGTATGAGTTAAACCAAAAACTGTTGTCCATAAGGTTAACATATTTTCAACATATTTTGATCTTGATAAATTATCGATTCTCTTTGCAGGAGTTTTAGTTCTTAAAGCAAATTGAACAGTTTCTTTAACAGTTAAATGAGGAAAATGAAAATCCAATTCAGGATTATAAATAACATAACCTTTAAATTTTTCCATCATTTCTTGCTGTGATAAACCATCATAAGAAAATTCACCTTCAACTTTTGTGAAATTTTCAATTTCACCAGAACAAGATTTTAATAAAGAAGAACAACCAGCACCAGGTTTACCTAATGCCAAAACTAATTCACCAGGTTCAATAATACCTATAAAATCGGATATGATTTTACGTTGAGCTTTTTGTTCTTTTTTAAATAAGCCTGTAAATCTTTTACCCATTTCCCTAGCCATTTCTGGAACAGAAGGACCATAAGCAGCAGAAGCATCAACACCCCAACAAGTTAAATCTTTAAATGCTAAACCAGCTTCTGCAGGTTCGATACCTTGAGAAGTACCTTTTTCTCTAAGGTAATGTAATAACATTTTTAGATCAAAGTTTTCCTTTGAAACTTCAAAGTTTTCCATTTCAGCCTTTGTTTTTGTTGATAAAACTCTTGCTAAAGATGCAATTCTTTCAACACCTTCAGAAGTTGATAAAATATTTGATAAATGTTGTGATAATCTTTCATTTTCATCTTGTTGTTCAACATCCATTGGATTATATTCTTTGACTGCAGCATCTTGCGAATCAGAAGAGTTGATACTCTCTGCATCATTTCCAACTCGAGATGTCATGGTTTAGAAAGGGTCTAAAAGGTACTAAAAGTATAACAACAAAAAAAGAAAAAGGGCAATAAAAAGGGCAGTTTTCGAATATTAAAAGTTGGAAAACGGATAGTATTTATACAATCATAAATCTGCTGGACCTGCTAAAAGCAAATAACATATAAAGTCACTAATCCATAGCCATACTATTTACGTTTTTTTTGAGGAAAATTCATTTGAGAGATTTGTTGGATCGGGAAAACATATGCCACGCAGGGCGCCATTACGGGCCTTAGGAACTTGACCAGGACCAGGATAGTTAGCAACAGAAGAGGAAGTACATAGTGAGGAAGATTGTGCTAGTCATAGTGAGTAGAAATGTGAGGTTGTTATGACATTAGCTGTGCTTGTGGAAGTTGTTGGTGAGTGTTTAATGTACCAAGCTTGTAAGCTGAATTTCAACTATAATTCCATCACAGATAAGAAGTTGTTGATCTGGTAGGGTGGTTGGTTAAAATTGTAAGAAAGCTCATATCCGAGCAGAAACTTCCTGTTTTGGTTTGTACCGGGTGCAACAATTAGGCGACTTGTGGCGCGGCTGTTGCGCAAGCGGCCGCGTGTAATCAAGACCAGTAGGGCGAGCGGAAGTGGAATATCACGGTGCCAGAGCAGTTTACGGGTTTCAAACACGAGCGCTCGAGCCAACGCAAGTTCCCGCGACATTATCTTTTTGCTCCGTTTCAATTCTCCGTCTGGTTTGAATCCTCACTGAGTGAATTGGCTACCCATCCCAAGATAACACTACAAAATTTGCAAGACCTATTAGTGAATACTTATCACTGGAAATTATATCCTCAAAAAATCACTCTCAACCAATACCTTTTAATGGAACCTCTCGCCTTCCTTGCTAGCCTTTGGTGTGGTGCTTCAAGAGCAACAACTACTATTTTCGTTAACCGTACAAGGCTGTAACTGACTGACACCAATTGTAGATAAAATAACGTAAACGAAAGTTCAAGCAGACAAAACAGGTAAATGTGTTGATATTCTTTATTTGAATTGGTCTTTATAGATTTTTTTGACTGTTTCTAACTTACCTTTTATCTATATCCCTAGTGATAAACTACTTTATACAGTCCAATTGTCCAGAATTTAATGGTTTGCTAGTTGCTACTCTAAATGATTGTAGATAACTAGCTTAAGGTTGGTTACTTGTCAACCTTTAATCTTCCGCCTATATGCATTCATTCACAGTATAAACACCCAGCATATCACAAATCCATAAAACTCTGAACACACATGAATGGCATGTACATTAAACTTTCGTTAAAACCTCAACCGAGCTGTTAAGTCCCAGCCAGGTGGTCCGGTCAGCCGTTCTAAAATAGTGTTTTTTTTTTTGGCTTTTGAGTTCCACTTGCCCCGATCCTACCATTAACAATCGGAATTAAACAAGTCCGTTGGTTTACCCCCTCCAGTCGGTAATCATTAAATCGGCTTTAAAAAATTAAATGCTTATTTTATAAAATAAAATACCGTTTGATTGCTCTATTCATTCTACTATGTTTATTGTTTATTTTCAACAAGAATATGAAAAGGGGTTCAAAATACTATAACTATTAAAAGTCCCTCCAGCTTCAATAACCACCTCTTATCGAGATCTTCAAAATCAAAGGAAGGTGGTGACTAAACAGGAGAAAATCGGGATTTCTCAAAACCAGGATTATACGGCTGTGCTTGGTATATAAATGGTATCCTTCATTCTTCTAATTTTCTGCTGATTGCAGCCTATGCATACTTCAAGAATGTGTTTAAGAAATTATAGTAATATTGAATAATTTAATGTATTCATAATCAAAAAAATTTTCTGTAAGATCTTAGAACAGATAATTGGTTGATTATCGTAACATATTTTATGCTATTTTAAGTAAATTTAATTAATGTATAAAAGAAAGCATAATTGCTTTAATAAATTCCTTTAATACATTTCATTTTTTTTTTTTTGAAAGCATTGGTTTCTTCTTTCAAATATCATAGAAAATACATTAAAAATGAAGTACTCTATTTTAATTTCTTTAGCTACTGCTTTATCATTCACTCAAGCTATTCCATATTATAGTGCTGTCACTGATGCGGATGCTGAAGTTGATGTTTCAACTATTACATCAAGTGACGATTGCGATTCTGCTACCAAAACGGATCCTGTTAGTGAATCAGAAACTGAGGTTGTTACTACTACAGAAGATGATTGCGATTCTTCAACTAAAATTACAACTACCACAGAAGAAGATTGTGATTCTTCCACTAAAATTACAACTACTCCATATTCTTCTTCTACTATTGAATCTACTTCTGTCCCAGTTTCTTCTTCTGCTATTGAATCAACTTCTGTTCCGGTTTCTTCATCTGCTATTGAATCAACTTCTGTTCCAGCAACATCATCTTCTATTGTTAGTTACTCATCAGTCCCATATTCATCTTCTGTTGTTAAATCTTCTTCCGCTGAAGCTACCTCAGTTACCAAATCATCTGCTGTTGAATCAACTACTGAAATTACTATTATTGAATCCTCCACTGTTTTAACCTCGGCTCCTTGCTCATCTTCAAATGTTGAATCTTCCTCAGTTGAAGCTACCTCAATTACTGAAGCATCATCTGGTATTGAAGCCACATCAGTAATCGAATCATCTGGCGTTGAATCAACTACTGAAATTACTATTATTGAATCTTCAACTGATTTGACTTCAGTTCCTTGCTCATCTTCAGCCGTTGAAGCTACCTCTGTTACTGAATCATCAGCCGTTGAAGCTACCTCTGTTACTGAAACCCCAGCCGTTGAATCTTCCTCTGTTGAAGCTACTTCAGTTACAGAAGCAACTATTCCAGCTTCATCATCAGCCCTTGAAGCTACCTCTGTTACCGAATTATCAGCCGTTGAAGCTACCTCAGTTACTGAACCAGTAGCCGTTAAATTAACTACTGCATTTAACATTACAACTTATAATTCACCAAATATTACAAGCTCAATTACCTCCTTACATAGTTTAGATTCTACATCTGTCAATGTTTCAACTTACGAAGACGGTGCCATTTCTAACAACAAAATGGCTGTTGCTGCTATTGGTGGAGCTTTAATAGCCGCTTTAATAATTTAAACATTCTCATTAAATTAGATGTTTTTATTAATTTCCTTTTTTAACTTTAATAATTTTAAAACTTTAATAATTTTAAAACTTTTGTTTTATTGTATTTTGTTTTGTTGAAGATGTATTACCTATTTTGACTAATTCTTTTTTTGACAATTTCTTTTTATTCATACAATAATTTTGATTTCCGTACTTCTCTCTTTTCAATAGTTTTTTATCTTATCTTATTTTAATAATCTAATTGTTTTTATGTAAATTTATAATTGGTTTTGTTAACATTAAACTTTTTTAATTTGAATATTCGGAAATAACCCCCTTTTTTTTTTTTTTTTTGGTTCCTCAACGCGGAGTTTCGCTGATAAGGAAGACAAAAGGTAGAAAGAACTTCCAAAGATAAAATAGATTGTAAAAAAAACTTACCTTTTGATCATATAACAATATAAAGGTAAAATAAGGTATACAAGGAGTAAGATAAGATTACAATTAAAAGAACTAGGATTAGCGTACGACCTATATAAATATGAAACGAGGATTCAATGATAACATTCTATTTCGTCTATTTTGTCTAAAACATCCACTTCCAAAAAATCGTACAATTGTAACCAAAGAAGAAGATGGAACAGTTTCAGTGACTGAATGGAATTATAAAAAGCATATAGTTCATCACACTGATACTTTACCAGATGGAAAAGTTAATGAACTGTATATCGATTTAAATAAAGATAATAAAATTATAAAAGTTAAATTATTAAATGAACAGGGTAAGAACTTCAAAACTTTATACTATGAAGATATTGAAATACCAAATAAGATTACAAAGAGTGTAAGTGAAGAGGAAGACGGTAAAATGATCACTCAAGAATTTTTTAAAGATGGTACAAGTTTAAGGGCTTCCAAATGTAAAGAATTTCATGTTAAAGAGTGGATAAAGATTAACTCAAATGATCAAGTTGTAAGAGAAGAAGAAATTTATTTGGCAACAGGTACAAAAACTGAAAGATGGTTTGATGAAGACTATAGATTTACAAAAAAAACATTTAAAAATGGTACTATCATTGAAACAGAAGAATACGATTCAACTGGATTCAAGAGACAAACTCAATTATTTGATAATGACAGCGTCAAAATTGAAATCACGTATTATCCAGATGGTACCAAGAAGAAGTTCTTTTATGAAAATAACGTGATAATTAGAAGAAATATTATTGATAAGAATGGAATAATTAAAGATGTCCAAAGTCTTTCTCATAAAATTAAACTGTGAATATCATCAAACATAAAAATCCTTTGCTATCTAATTGTCGTAACACCTACGTAGAAGTTGCACTTGCAGTAAAACAGAAAGGAGAGAAAGAAAGAAAGAAAGAAAAGCCTAAACATACGCCATGGCACAGTAAAAGTTATACCACCACATTTTCACAACTGCGCCACGCCAGCACAGTCTCATTTTTAGTTCGACTTAATCAAATCATAAAAACAATCCTTCCAAATTCTATTTTCTTCATATCTATTACCAGCCATGACTACCTATGATAAGTTAGTCGATGTATGTAAGTTATTAAATTACCATTCCGAGTGATCCAATTAAGTTTACTAACCCCGATTCCTTATGAATTCAATGTTGTACAGGGTGCCACAAAGATAAAGTTGGCTCCTCCAAAGCCAAAATATATCGAACCTATTTTGATGACTACTGCTGATGCTCCAGATTTTGAAGCCTTCAATGTTGTTATGAGAGCACTTAATAGAAGATTACAAGATACCGCATGGTCCATAGTTTATAAATCCTTAGTGGTCATTCATATTTTAATCAAAGAAGGTGATTCTTCCGTTGCCTTATCTTATTTGTCAACTCATTTATTTATGTTTGAAGATTTAAGAATTCTAAATTCAAAGGGAAAATATATTTCAAATGGTGGGAATTTATCTCAATTAAATCTGTATGATAAATATTTATATACTAGAGCAAAAGAATTTAGAACAATTAAATATGATTTTGTTAAACAATCAAAAAATTCAAGATTAAGAAAGTTGTCTGTTGAAAAAGGTTTACTGAGAGAAATTGAATCAGCACAAAGACAAATTGAAGTTTTATTGAAATGTAAATTTAAAGAAGCTGAGGTTAATAATGATGTTCTAATTCTATCTTTTAGAATGATGATTACTGATTTATTAGCTTTATATCAAACTTTGAATGAAGGTGTGTTAAATGTTTTAGAACATTTTTTTGAGTTATCAAAAGTTGACTGTGAAAGGGCTTTGGGTATTTATAAATTATTCACTGTTCAAACTACCAAAGTTATTGACTTTTTAAGAGTTGCTAAACATTTGGAGCATTTAACCAAATTGCATATTCCAACTATTAAGCATGCTCAAACCGGTTTGACTGAACCTTTGGAAGAGTATTTAAATGATCCTTACTTTGAATCAAATAGAAGACAATATTTAGCCGAACAAACAAGCAAGAAGTCTAGATCTAATACCGATACCAGTGACAAAAAGATTAGAAATAAAGAGAATTCGCCAACTGATCTTTCGTCTGATCAACGTCAACAGCAAACGCAGCAAGCACCCCAAGTTCAGCAAGGACAGCAACAAAAGGAAACTCAAATTCCTCAACCTACTGCTGTGGTTGGAGAGCAATTAGCACAGCCAACTCAAGGTGTTCCTGATAATCAAAGGGTCTTTTCTGGCGTTGTATTCCAAACTACAGGTTATAATCCATTCACTCAAATACAACAACAACAACAACAACAAGTGCTACAACAGCAACCTGTTTTATTCACAGGCACTCCTGCTACAGTTCAAGTACCTCAAGCTGCCCAATTTACGGCAGCCCCAACAGGTACTCTTCCAAACTCATTTTCTGAGCCATTAGTTCAACAAGCGCAGTTCACATCACAACCTGCTTTCACCTCCCAACCTTCATTTACTTCTCAACAAACTATACCAATCCCACAACAACAACATACAATTCAACCAATTGCAACTGGTTATGGATTTGGGGCACATGTTCCTATTGCACACCCAGTGAGTAACATAAGTACTCCATTCAATGCACCAGCTTTAATAAATGCTAAAACCACTGATGGCTTTGGTAATTCTGTTGATTCAGCTGTACATTCTTTACAACCAACAGTTACTGGTAGAGGTAATATTAATAGAACATCAACCAATCCATTTGCTCCTGCTTCAATCTCAGAAACTTCGGGTACGTCTAATAATAATCCATTCGCAGCTAGTTCTTCACAACAACAAAATGTTGGTTTAGTACCAAATGCAACTGGTACAAATCCATTCCGTACCGGACAAACCCTCCAACAACAACAACAAACATTAGCTCCAACTGGTGGAGCTTCAAGTAAGTTAATATCACAACCAACAGCTGGTGGATTAGAAAATTTACCTACTATTCCAGTGTTCCCGGAAACCATTCAACAACAACAAAGAGACCAGTTATTCCAGAATGCAAGTTTGGAATTGCAACAAGGTAAATTGATTAATTCAGTTACAGGTGGTAATCCATTTGGTTCTGGGTTGCCAGGTGCTGTTACTGGCCAACCTTCTGGGTATAATCCATTTACAGGAACCCCGCAAGTACAAACACAGGCTACAGGTCATAACCCATTTGCTGGACAACAAGCACAGTTAGCCCAACAACAACAAGTTGCAGCCCAGAGACAATTGGCCCAACAGCAAGCGCAATTACAACTACAACAACAAGCCCAATTGCAACAACAACAACAACAACAGCAAGCTCAAGCAACTGGATTTAATCCATTCACTCAGAATGTTCCTACAAACCCACAGCAACCACAAGCTTATGCTGGTGCTCATTCAGGTCCTAGTTTATTATGATTTATTCCTTTTTGGATTTTAACAAGAGATTAGTACATTTGCATAAATTTGATATTAAGAAATATATTATTTCAAAAAATAATGATACTTGAATTTATTTAGTTTTTTTTCTTTATTTCCTAGTTGTTAATTTTTTTTATACTTTACGTATGCCTGCATTTTGACGTTCTTATTGCACTCAATTCAATTAAGTTGTTTTCATTTTTTGTATTCCGTTAATTAGTTAGTTTCTTCTTTTTTTAAAATTTTTTTTACTCCTCTTTTTAATCTATTATCATTTTCAAAAAGGGTAATATGTCCTAATTTTCTTTTATTTTTATTTTTTATAAAAATGTAGTTTTGTTTCAAAAATTTGGCTTATATATTTTGTTTTACTTTCTTGGAATGTTTTTTTTTATTTTATTTTCGTATAAAAAGAGCATCTTTAAATATTTTTCATCTATTTCACATTTACTATATACTTTTTACTTATTTACAAATTTTTTTGTTTGTTTAATGTATGGGAGGTTAGTACTTAACTAATTATTTTTTAAAAAACAAGATAAGTCTTGAGCACTAGTGCGAATGTAAATTACAATCTAATAAGATTAAATAAGTCAACTGCAGTAATCAATTGATATGGATAATGACTGTTTACTGATGGACAAAAATGACAATTTACAACACCCCAGTTAGATCAAAATCTTATTTGATAACTCTAACGCTATTACTTGGTGCTGTTCAACTAGCATGGTCATTAGAATTCGGTGTGATTACTCCATTTATGCTATCACTAGGAATGACAAAACAAATATTAGCTTTGATTTGGTTAGCTGGTCCATTATCAGGTTCAATTGGGCAACCAATAGTTGGAATGTTATCTGATAGTTGTAGGTTAGATATAGGAAGAAGAAGACCATTTATTTTAACTGGTTGTTTGTTAACTTGTATTAGTTTGATCTATTTATCATTTAGTTGTGATATAGTAGGATTGATATACGGTAAGAAAGTTGATAAAGATCTGTTGTTAAAGTTAACAATCCCATTTGCTTCTGTTGGTATCTATATTTTGGATTTCAGTATACAAATTATTCAAGCAACTTCAAGAGCTCTTATTGTGGATGTTGTTCCTAGAAATCAACAAAATATTGCTAGCGCTTGGGCTGCAAGGATGATTGGTATATTCAATTTGATTGGATTCAGTTTAGGAAGCTTGAATTTAGTTGATATGAAATTGTTTAAGGATTGGATTAAGTTTGCTAATACACAATTTAAATGCTTGACTTTGATTATTGAAGTTATTATGATATTGATTGTTTTAAATTGTTGTTATAAAATAACCGAAAAAACTCCAAAGGATGATTTACAGATTAATTTTGAAAGAGATAGAAATAACATTAATGATGAAAAAAAAATTTCAATTATTAAATTTTTTGTTAAAATATTTGAATCACTTAAGAAAATGTCAAATCAAATCAAATTAATTAATGGAGTTGAATTTTTTGCTTGGATTGGATACTTTCCGATGTTATTCTATACAACTTCTTATATTGGTGAGATGTATTTAATTGGGTTAGGTTATAACTCAATAGGGGATGTACCAGAACATTTGAAACAAACGATATTAGATGAAATGACGAGAAAGGGAACTCAAGCAATGTTACTACATTCAATTATTTCATTATCAGTTAGTCTCTTATTACCATCGTTAAGTCATAAACTTTCTCTTTCTAAAATTTGGTCTATTTCTCATCTTATATTTATCATTTGTACAAATTTACTATTTTATATGAAATTACATTATAAAACAAGTATGATTTTAATTGCATTATTAGGAATACCATGGGGTTGTGCAATTTGGATTCCATTTGTGTTAATTGGTGAAGAATTAACAAGAATAAAAGACATTCGAAATATCCAAATACAGAATGATGTTAGTTATATTGAATCAACAACGACGATAGCTCACGAACCATTAATTGAGCATGAATCGATGATATTAGATAGTGTCAATAATAATGAATTATTGTCAATATATAAGTCAAAAAGATTAATTGATAAATATTCAATGATAGAATATGATTCAGGTATTGTATTAGCTATTCATAATGTATTTGTTTCCTTACCGCAAATGATATCTTCATTATTCAGTTCTCTTCTATTTAAAGTATTGAGTAGGAATGGTAAAGATGATGAATCCATTAGTTGGTGTTTTAGACTTGGTGGATTAATTTGTATTCTAGCATGGTGGTTGAGTTTGAAAGTTAAGAATTTTGATGAGTTGTATGAAGAGGATAAAAAAGATTCAAATGAATGATTTTTTATTTTTTATTTTTCACAGTATCATTGTTTTTTTTTTTTTTTTGATTAATCTATAGTAAATTCTTTTTTTTTTTTTTTGTGAAAGACAAGAATTCCATTGATCCATCCCAATAAGGCAAAACCCTAACTAGCGACACCAACACAAAACAAAACAAAACTACATACAAATTTCTAACCTTTCAGAATTATTATATTATGTTAAAACTTGAATCATTCAATTCTGTTGATTCTTCCCTATATTATTATAGAAGTTTATATAAAGGGAACAAGTTTTCTCAAACTTATAATAATGAAAGACTTTCAAACTACCATCATCCGACTTTGAAAACTCCCACTTTAACTAAACTACTACGCTCGCTAACATTTTCTGGCTTTTATGATTCCGGACTATGATGATTAATGAAACTTCAAATAAACAACAACACAAATATGAAAATATTAAAAGATTAGAATATGCATTATTAATATCATATCCGGAACTTTTTTATTCAAATGATAATTTAATTCATGCTAATGAATTATCAAAAAATATTAATAAAATTTGTTCAATTTTTCCAAGTTTTAATGATTATCAAGATAGAATTAATTTAAGTTATAATAATATTTTAGATAAAAGATTAACTGTTGAAATGATTGAAGCTACGATGCCTAAATATCCTTGGTTAATTAATCTTTGGGATGGTTTAAAATGGTGGTTTTCATAGACTTATAAGTTTTCTTAATCTTTTTTTTTTTTGTTTTGTTTTGTTTTGTTTTTGTAAACTAATATATATTTAATGAAATTTATCAATTAAAAATGGTATCAAATTTATTAAAGACATTATAAGGTATTTTACAGTAATTCAAGTTGGTAAATGAAGTCGAGTGTATAAAGTCAAGTTGAGATTCTAAAACGAACGCGCGTACGACTTTTTTTTTTTTTACAAATTAAAATTACAATTAAAAACTACAAGAAATAGAATATTAAAAGAGAACGTGTTCTCATACTATATTAATATAATTATCAAAAATAAGAAAAACCACTAAACAACCCAAAATATGAACATATAAAACAATTAACAAAAAGAAAAAGAGAAACAAAAAAAAAAAAAAATTACATAAGAGAATAATAAGGTCAGAAAAGAAAAACAGAGGAGATACAACAATCATAAACTACCATTTTTTTTCATCAATGGATGAATCATAAATAATTTCGTATTCGTCATTATTAGTTGATAATGGAGTTTGTGATTCCATATGTTTCTTTGGTTTCTTACGTGAACATGATTTATTAAATTCAACTGTTTCATCAGGGAAGTATTTATGATGATGACCATGATGATTTCTTCTTGAACCAAACTTTCTTCCTTTTCCTTTTCCTTTACATTTTGGACTTTTGATATACTCGAAATTTTCTAAATCATCTCCCAAATGTTTTCCTCTTGGATGAAATGATTCAAAAGAAAAATTTTCATTTGGATGTGGGAAACCGGATCTTAGATGATAATCAAATGGTGGTGGGGGTGGACCAAATCTTGAACCTCTTGGTGGTGGGCCATAGGCTTCGAAACCTCTATATGGTGGATGATCAAATTCTCTTGGGTGAGGAGGAGGTGGGCCATAAGAATGGAAACCTCCAAAAGGAGGTGGTGGGCCATACATATCAAAACCATGGAATCCTTTCGAATATGGTGGAGGACCAAATGGTTTATGATGGAATTCAAATGGGTCAAATGGATGTGGAGGTGGTGGTGGTGGTGGAGGTGGGCCATGATGTCTGAAATGTCTATCACCAAAATGGTGTCTATGACCACCATAATGATGGAAATATCTTGGATAATCAGGAATTGGATAATCAGGAATTGGTAGTGGAAAGCCTTCATCTTCACTTTCTGAATCGGATTCAGTACTTGGAACATTATCATCTTCATTAACAATAACTTTTTCAATTTCCTTTTCAGCAGCCTTTTCTTCTTCTTCTTTTCTCTTGTTTAAAGTAATTTGAAGTAGTTTAATCATATCAATCAACTTTTCAGTTGAAAGGTTATCGAAATTAGTATCAATATTAGAATTAACCTTGGACATTATGTAATTAATTGTATTAGGTTAGTTATAATTGAAAGAAATAAAATTTGATACAGGAAATCCAAAAGCCAGAGAAATCATGCACTATTTATACATTAATCTTGCTGGTTGCGGGCTATGCTCGCTGTAAACTGCGCGTTTTTTTTTTTTTTTTTTATGTGTGTGACATAATTCAATTTCGGCGGGTTTGTAAAGCCGCTTTTTTCAGTTCCCTGGAGACCGGTAACTTGAGATCCTATTTTTGTATATCCACACTATCACTATCTTAGTAATTCCTTTATGTATGTATAAGTTGAATATATTATAAATTATGAATTTAACTTTAACTGACTGACTGACTGTGAGTGAGTGAGTGAGTGTACGTGATGGTTGTGGGATTGCTTGAATAGAATTCAACTAAATTAGCATATATCGAAGTTTAGATTTAAAGATTGATTTTCACATGTTATATAAATTAATTAATTGTATATATAATAGATATGAACTTTGAAATAGTTTGTAGATTGAGGCGGGTTTTTGTTTTTTTTTTAGTTTTGTTACGTGAAAACCTCCTGACTTTGTAATTTCAAACACCAGACCGGCTTTAATGCACAAAGCCTTCTCACATATCCCGTCGACCAATGAAATGCGCGGAAATTGTCGATCACGGCTTCTGAAATCCCGGCCGAACAGCGGGCTGTGCTGAGCGTTGACGTCAGTGACGCCGGAGCAATTTGTTTTTCATGTGATCATCATTATTGGTGAGAGAGAGAGAGAGAGAGAGGCTATGTAGTAGTAATTTAATAGTGGTGATGTTTACTTTTCAAGACTTTAGATATATTTACTGAACATTTATGATTTATATATAAGTATTAATAATTTCCTTACCAATTCTTGGTTCGGATTATTATTCGTGATTACTTCTCATTTATAATTAAGTAAACACTTACTCACAAAAAGAAAACCATGTCAAACACTCAATTTAATAACATCAATGATTTTCCAAATTATAAATTGAAAGAGGAAATCAACACTTTACAAAAGAAATTATCTAATAGTGAAGAAGTTAAAACGATTAACAAAAATATGAATGCGAATCGTATTGATCATAATAAAAATAAGTCCTATTATAATCATCCAACTTTAGCTGAACATGGTCGTTCTTATGCCCAAGCTGGAAATGATCACATGGATTGATCCATTGTCGATAGATGTTTGATATTTATTATATTATATATATATATATATATTTTGAGTAAATTTTTTATATTTATTTAATAAAAAAAATCACACCCTTTTCTAAATTTAATGAACCATTATAGTTTAGTTTTAGTGATTGTAATTTCTCTCTAAATTTAAAAGACCTTATAATTTTTTGTAATTCTAGAATTTAGAATTTATTGACAATGCCTTTTTCTCATGAAACAAAGAAATTATATATAATATAGAGAGATGTGTGATCTACGCTGAGCTCGCTACCGGGATATGAAACAAGGCTTTTGTTTTTTATTCTTTCTTTTAAACATCATTGCTTTAACTTATATATCTTCCTTCTCCAATTACGAGATAGTTTAATTACAAGATTATACTAAGCGTGTCCTAAAAAAAGAAAAAAAACAAAAAAAAAAAAAAGAGAGTATCTGGTATCTTAATTAATATACTTAAAATTTCAAGTGTATTCTTAGAACTCTTTTTTTTTTTTTAAAAAAAAAAATGCAACATCTTGAATGAATATACAACAAAAATGATTCGGTATAATTAGAAAAAATTCAATGAAAGCAAATATATAAGTAACTTTAACTTCCTACGTCACATTAAGGCTAAGGCTAAGGCTATGTTGTATAAAAACAAAAAGAAAAGAAGAAGTAATGACCTAACCTTTAATAATAAATTATTGCTGCTCTATTCTATGTGACATAGTTTTCGCCATTTGCCTTTAACTTCATCGTTCCGCAATAAACCCGAAATTCTCTCTGTATACAAAAAAAAAAAAAGCCCCGACGCAGATCTGCGCCGGTGTTTGAAATTTTATTAATAAATTGGCGCCGCATTGCTGACAGGCAGGCTGTGCTTAGAAAGTCTAAAGTACGTGCGCCGTTGTGATTGGCCAAACGGGATATGAATCGTGGCTTTTTCATTTAGGTTGGATTTTTGATCACCGACCCAATTTACATGTCCCATATTTTATTGAAAGAATATAAATACGAGAGGTTTCGCCCACTTTTATCATTTGTTTCACGATTTTACTTTTTTTTTTTTTTTTTCATCTCTTTATTATTTCATTCCATATAGTTTTCTTTGCATTGCAAATAAGTACAATTACAATGGCTACTACTAATTTTAATGAGGTTTCAACTGATAGATTACAAGATATGATTAAGTTGTTACAAGTCACCTTAGATAAGAGGGCTGAAGAATCTGCTGAAAAAGATAGACAAGAAGAAGTTTCAAAGAAGAAGGATGAAGGTAAAGCTACCGATAAAGAACATGAAGATGAATTAAGCTCTGAATCTGAATCTAGTAGTTCTGCAGCTGAATCTGAATCTGATGAAGATGAAGATGAAGATGAATTACCAACTCCACCCCCATTTGATTATCCAAGACATGTGTTCCATCATCGTGGTCACCCTGGCCGTCATGGTAAATTTGGATCACCTTATCATTTCTCTGGTAGAGGTTTCCATGGTCATCATCCAGCTGAAGGTTTCGATTATCAATCATTTGGTCAAGCACCATCATTTGGTGGTTACAGAGGTTTTGGTCCTCATCATCCACCAGCTGAATATTTTGGTCCACAATCGTTTGGTTTCCATGGTCCACCACCACCTCCACCACCACCACATCATCATCGTTTTGGTCGTTTCGGAGGTTATGCAGGTTCCGCACCTCCTCCACCTCCACCACCTCCTCCACATCTACATCCTTATGGTATGAATTCATTCGGTCATATTCCACCACCTCCTCCATCACCAACTGATTACTTTTACGGTCAATCATCATTTGTTCCAAGAGGTAGAGGTAAAAGACATCATAAACATGGTGCTTTTAAAGGTAAACGTTTTGATTATCAAGGTTCAAATGAAGGTGAATTAATTAACCCAGGTGAAAAAATTAAATCAAAAGGTTTCCATCACAGAAAGGGAAAATTTGGTGGTAGACGTCATCGTCATCATCATGGTACAAGATCAGAAGATGGTGAATTGAAAGAATCTGTTAGAGAAGAAGAAGGCAGAGAATCACATGGATGGAAAAGATCAAGAGCAATGTTTGAAGGTAAAGATAGAAAGCATCGTCATCACCGTTATCATAGATACTTCCCAGATTCAGGTGAAAATATTGTTGTTATTGAATTGGAAAATGATAAAAATGGAAAAGTTGTTTCTGAAGATAAACCTAAAAGTTTTGAATCCATAATTAGTGATGATGAATCGTTTACCGATGTTGAAAAGTGAAAAGAAAGTTGTTCTTTTCCTTTAGGGGACGTATAGTTTGTTTATATGATAGGTATCATTGGTATATATATATTTTTTTTAATATAAATCTTTACCATTCCATACGAATATCACCAAACAGTACTTTTTAACATTTTGGAATTATTATTTTTTTATTTTTTATTTTTTTGAAATTTTTAAGTCTTTTTGCATTTTCTTGTTTGTTTTTTCTTTGTTGATAACTTCAATGTTTTTTCTGAAAGGAATTAGATCCTACTAATTCTGGACTTTTTTTTGTTGAATGTTGTCCAAATATAAATATAAATATAAATATATAAGTTTAACTCCACCAGCCAATCAACGCTTCGATTGTGTTACTGCTCCGCACCGGCAAACGCCAGACCTCTGGGAGCCGGTCATTATTCAGGTCCAGCCGTATGTGTTTGTTGGACCCTTATGATAAAGACAATGTTCTGTAAGAACGTTTATCTCTAACTAACAAAGTTTGTAATACTTAATTGATTCCATTAAAATATCTTGATGACCTACCAAAAAAAAGTCTTTGTAATGGAAGAATGATCTTAACAAATTATGGTGATGTTTATAGGGAAGTTGTTTGTGGCGAAGTCGTAGGTTATTCATAAAATCTCGGCTTTTTTCAGTCTTTTGACCTCCGGTCGTCATTTTTTATTGCAGTTTTTGCATACTGATCCTATTATACAATGATCAATGATGAATAATATCTCAAAACTATTTAAGCACTTTGATTTCCATTCTAATGTTTTGTTCAAGGTAAATCTTATTTTTCTCTTGTTCTCACTTTTATATATACATACATATATATATATATATATATAACAAATAATTAGATTATGTCTACACATTCACTTCATTCAGAAGATAGTAGTGATATTACAACTGACGCTCAATCATTTCTTGGTAAAAAAAACGAAAATTTAGATTCTAATGATGAAGAAAATGGATTAGGAAAAGTTTTAAGTAAATTATCAAAAGTTGTTTCGGTTAAACATCAACATAATGAAGAAGAAGATGAAGATGAAGATTTAGAACATTTAAAAAGATTGATTTCAAATAGACCTGAAGCTATTGAAAAAATTAAATCAAATTTAGAAGAAGGTTATGGTAAATTTGGTGAATTAGAAGAACCAATTGATTTGGAAAGAACTGCTACTCAATTTCAACAAGATCCAAGTACTGATTTTAATGAAGCTGATGATTTTAAATATCCAATTGATTTAGATACTCAAATGAGACTAGTTGTTTTTTTGGATGATGATAAAGAAGATCCAAGAAATTGGTCTCCTGCTTATAGATGGTTTTTAACTTCTTTACTTGGTTTAATTTGTTTTGATGTGGCCTTTGGTTCAGCTGTTGTTACTGGTTCTATTGATGGTCCAATGTTAACATTTGGTGTTAGCGAAGAAGTTGTTATTCTTACAGTTACATTGTTTGTTTTAGGTTTTGGTATTGGTCCTTTATTATTTGCTCCTCTTTCAGAAGAAATTGGTAGACGTAACGTTTATATCTCAACACTTCTTGTTGGTGTTATTTTTATTATTCCATGTGCTCTTGCTAAAAATATTGGAACTTTACTTGTATGCAGATTTATTGATGGTATTTTTTTATCTGCTCCAATGTGTTTAATTGGAGGTAATTTAGCTGATTTATTTGCAGCAGATTCAAGAGGTTTAGCAATGACTCTATTTAGTGCTGCTCCATTTATGGGTCCAGTCGTTGGTCCTTTAGTTGGTGGTTACATTGGAGATAACGCCAAATGGAGTTATGCTGGTTATAGTAAAGAACTTGGTGGTTGGAGAATTATTTATTTAACATTCCTTGGACTTTCAATTTTAGTCTATATTTTAGTTTTCTTTTTTGTTCCTGAAACTTCACATTCAATCATTTTAAAAAAAAGAGCTAAGAATTTAAGAAAATTAACCGGTGATGATAGATATAGAGCCTTATCTGAATTAAAGACAAGAACAACAAAAGAAATCGTTAAAACTACATTATTTAGACCTATTGTTCTATTACAAGAATTGATTGTTTTCTTAATTACCCTTTATATGTCAGTGGTTTATGGTCTTTTATATATGTTCTTTTTTGCTTTTCCAATTGTCTTTATGGAAGGTAAAGGTTGGTCAGCTTCAAAAACAGGTTTAATGTTTATTCCAGTTGCAGTTGGTGTTTTAATTGCCTCTGCAGTTACTCCTATTTTCAATAAGAAATATAATAAACATGCTCAAAAGTATAGAGATAGAGGTGAGTTACCTCCAGCTGAATTACGTTTAATTCCAATGATGGTTGGTTGTTGGTTTGTTCCAGTTGGTTTATTTTCTTATGCATGGTCTTCATATCCACGTCTTTCATGGGCAGGTCCATGTTTTTCAGGTTTAGCTTGTGGTATTGGTTTTAATATGTTATACAATCCTGCAAATAATTATATTGTTGATTCATATCAACATTACGCAGCTTCTGCTTTAGCTGCTAAAACTTTTGTTAGATCTATTTGGGGTGCCTGTGTTCCATTATTTACTATCCAAATGTATCATAGATTAGGTTATGAATGGGCTACTTCATTAATGGCATTCATTTCATTAGCATGTTGTGCAATTCCATTTGGATTTCATTTTTATGGGGCTAGAATTAGACAGTGGAGTAAATATGCTTATTCACCAGAAATAGAAAATGGTACTCAAGGAGTTGTCAACGATGATGAAGGAGTTGATAAAGATGAATATTCAGCTAATAGTTCTAGTCATTAATTAGTTTGTCGATAATAATCTTGTTATGATTAGAATGAATGCGCTTTTATTCTCAAAGCTGATTATTCATTATGTTTTTAACTTTTCCTTTTGTGTAATTCTTAATAATTTTTAATAATACTTTTTACTGTCTTCAATGTTTTCTTTGAAACTATTAGTAACATACATTATGTGTATTAAATGTGGTAATATATCAGATTCATCATTTGTACTAGTAGTACAATTTATGGAAATTATTATTGAAGAAGGCGTAAGTTCATTCGGAAGTTTCAATTATAGTAATCTTAGAGTATGTTTGAAGCATTTTGATGATAGTCGTGAAGACAGAAACCCCAAAAAAAGAGTACAAACGAACTATCTGCAGTTGAAGTTATTGCCTTGTATTAGAATTAGACACTACAATAACAAGATTACGTCTTGAGTTTGTAAAATATAATCATACTTATTATGGCATTGTTCCAGTTTGCTTACGCAAGAGTATCACTATACCATTTAAATTTCATTCCAAACAAACTAGACTGGAGTAGAGTGGAGTAGAATTGATATTTTGTTTTTAAAGTATGTGTTTCCCTTTATTTATTTAATTTTATCGATATTATAGTTTTCACAAACATTTTGCAACATTTTCTCTGTCGCAGAAGATTGTAAAAATGACCGATTTTCGTTCAAAATATATTTTGAATTTTTAACTTCCTCAAAATTTTTACTTTTTTCTACTGTGAGGTGTCTGTCTGTCTGTCTATCATAGAGAAATTTACAAATTTTGACCGTACTTGGTGTAGTAGTTGTTAACTGGCTCTTATATATAGGAACCCAATAACAGGATTATATGCAATCATAAATGAGTCTTGACTTTATCATTAATACTTGACTATATATGGGAAACATAATTAAAAGAAAAGAAAAACTTACATAAACTAAACTCCCCTCATAATGATCCTAATTTCTTCATCAAGATTACTATTTATCATCAGATTTTCCTCTTCTTCTGTTTCTGCTTCTGTCTCTGAAATGCTTGTAGCTGTTAAATCTTGAGATATTTCACTTTTAGAGTCAACATTGTAAGAAAATAATGAAATATCACTACTATTTGAGTAATCATTTGAATATAATGAACAATCAGTAGTAGTGTCATTATTTTTGGAATAAGAATTTGAAAATGATGAATAATTGTCAATAAGAAAAGGATCTAAACTAAAAGTAATATCATCATCACCCTCTTCTTCTAGAAACTCTTCATCTATAGATTTATCTATAAGTTTGTCATGTTCAATCAACTCTTTCTTATTTAATTCATTAACAATTTCATGCTGAAAACAAATTTCTTCATAACAACCTTTACTTTTTGAATTACTATTTTCAATTATACAATTATTAAATCCATAAAACCAAACTTTATCATCTTTTAAACAAATATTCTTTAATTTATAATCTCCATGTTTAATGCCTAATTTATTAAATATTGATATTGTATGAAATGATGAATAAATATGATCCATTGAAGTTGGTTTAATTTCAACATTTGATAATTTTTCAATTGCAATAAATAATCCACTAATATGATTTAATCCATATGATAAATTGCACCACCCATAATTAATCAATTCTGGTACATTTAAATGTCTTTTATACCTATCATTATATGAATCAATACGTTTGTATGCTTCAATTTCATTCATAAATGAATTTATTTGTTTTTGTTCAAATTCTGTATAAGACTTTTCACAACCTCTAACTTGTTTAGTTTTATGATAGATATCATTCATTTTCCATAAATCTAAAACTTTTAAAACAATATATTCATAATCATTTCTTTTATTAAAATTCTTATTATTTTTCAATTTAAATAAATTTTTATATTGTTTTTTATTCAAAACAATTAATTGAAATGGGGTATTTCTTGATAAATTAATTTGTTCTTTATCTTCCAATTTTAAATTCAATACATTATTACATTTATTAATTTCAATAAACTTATCAAAGTTTAAATAATATGATTTTCTTGGAAGATAAAAAGAATTAAAATTTTTATATTTTAATTCTCCACTTAAAATTTCAAATATATTTTGATATCTTATAATTGAGTCTAATTTATTATTACTCAATTCAATTTTTTTCTTAATTAAATCATCATTAGAAAGCACACATTTCATAATTGAATAATTAAATGTTTGAATTTTATTATCAATACCATTATCAATAATATTACAATACTCACCGTAAACTAATGAAATTAAGACTAATGGTATTGTATAGATTGGTTGATTATTCTTCAGAACTCTAAATTTATATTTAATTTGATGATTAAAATCACTATTATTATTATCATCATTAATTTCAAATTTAAAAACAATTATAATATCACCATCAATCAATATAATTTTATTACATCTATGTGATAAAATAATTGAATACAATTGTCTTAAAACATTTTGAACTAATTTTTTTGCAATTCCACTATCATCAATTGATTCTAACATTTCAATGAATTTTGGTAATGGATATTTAGATCCAACAATTGGTAATAATGCAGTTGTATTAGTGATTCCCCAACCTTTGATACCAGGAATCGGAATATTAAATAAATAAGTTGATGTTGGAGGTGAAATTTGAAATTCAGTTGGAATTGATGAATTTGATGATATATATGGCATATTCATAAATCCATAATTTAATTCATTACCAATTAATTTTTTTAAAAAATTACATGTTGTTTTCAATATTGATAATTCAATAAATTTTGATTGGAAATTTTCATTAATTAAAAATGTTTTAGAGTTATCATTATCATTAAAATATTTTAATTCATTTAAATCTATAAATTGATTAAAATTAGCATTATTTAATATTAATTCATTTAATTTTAATTCAACTTTTGAAATTTTTAAATTTAAATATTCATTATTTAAATAACCATTATTTTTAAATAAAATGTTATCATTAATTGAATTAACAAAATTTACTGGTGAATCAAATAAAATTGATTGAAATCTGTAACCATCTAATCTATTATTTAAATCCTTAATTAAATCTAACTGAGCTATACTGTTACTAATGATATTATAATTTGATAATGATAATCTTAATTTATATAAATTTAATTTAATCATTTCATTTTTATTTAAAATTAATCCATTGATAAATTGATTCCAAGAGTTTTTTGAAATATTCTTTAAACCTAGTTTTCTGTAATCAAATACAATATTAAATTTAGATTCATATAAGATTCTTTCTAATTTATAATAAGTTTCTGAAAAGTCTTTGATTTCAATCGCCTTTGCTGATGATGATAACATTATTTTATTATAAATTTTAATTTATATACTAAAATAATTTGCAAATAAGCTCTTTCAAGATTCAAGTATCATTTTATAACATTACTAGATTATACTTTTTTGGAAGAAGAAGAAGAAGAAGAAGAAATTTACTCTGTTTTGTTGAAAATTTCTGCACTTTCTTTTCTTATACTCAAAATAAATTGTTTTTGAATGGTTTTTACTTCGGTAACTTTATATTTGCGCCAATGTGGCGCATTAACGTTTTGTGTTTTTCCATTCCTATTAAAGACTTTAAAGAGATAGCTCACTTAACTTGTACAATGATTTAAAACATCTTCTAAATTTAAATTAACTTATTACATCTCTTGGTCTTTGTGAGATGAACAAAAAGCTTTTTTATGTTTGTTTTTGTTTCCTTGAGGTACGTCTGAAATCTACTGACTTGCTTTTTTTTCATGTTATTTGCTTCTTAAATATATATACATATATTCCGCTTTTCTGAAAATTCGTCAATATCTTCGGCAATATTTAACATAGTCCTGATATTACAGGTTGAGGGCGGTGAACTTCATAAGCTTTGAGTCCGGGATTTCAATAACCATTAAACCGGAAATGATACAGTTTCCGGTATTTAAAACCTGCGCCACAAATTACTGTTCTGTTGTAAGTTAAAATCCTTGTTTAATTATCTAACCACCATTTTAAAAATTTTAAAAAGTAATTTACTATTACAAGATTTATATATGAGAACTTTTAAAAAACAGAAAAGAAAAAAAAAGAAAATACCTTAAACCTTTGATCGTGATGTGATCTGGATTAATCTTATACAATTTAATTGTGGCGCGGCAATATATCTGTGTTCAAATCAAATTCTAATCAAAGAAGGGCAAGTAAGTAAAAGTTATTTTTTAAATTCTAGTGATAATTCTAATTCAAGAAAATGTCTCAAGAAGTTTTGGATATTTATTTAAAGGATTATAAAGGTATGTGATTGATGACTTTAATTAATCAAATCATCAATTAATTGAATTTGTTACTAACTTGAATCGTTAACATTATTAGATGGTCCATTATTAATTAGAAGACTTTATTATATATTTACTATATCAGCTCAAGATAATCCTGATATTTTAATTCCAACTTTACAGAGATTATTAAATTTGATCGCTCCAATAGATTCACCATATCATAATTTTATTGAATTAAAAAATATTATTACATTTATTAAAAGAAATGGAATTTTAGATAAATTTAAAAATATTAATTTTGAAAATTTAAGTAAAGTTGATCATATTTCATTAGGTAAACTCGAAAATCAATTTACTAGTGATATTGAAGAGATTTCAAATGATTCAAAATTAAATGATGAAATTAAATATGAAAAAATTAATTCATTAATCAATAAAAAGGCAATAAATACATTAATGAGTTCAATGAATACTGGTATAAGTGAATCGTTACTTGAACATTCATCAATTTATTTAAATCTAGATTCATTTTTTGGTTATTATAATAAATTTTTTGAATATAGAAATTTAGTTGAATTTTTTCAATGGAAAATGTATGATTTTGTAATTGTTGATGTTGGTGATTATCTAAGTCGGAAAGTCAGTAATGGATTATTATATGATAAAATCCTAACAAATGATTTATCATCATCTCCAACAACAACTTCAACTACAACAACAACAACAATAACGACAATGTTAAATGAAAAATATTCTTTAAAAAATGATTTAGATGATCCAATGTTAGATTTAAATACAATTAGTAGTGGAATATTACAATCAAATTCAAATTATCCACAACAAGTTTTAATGAGTGAAGAAGAAGCAATTGCGTATTGGAATTGTAGATGGTATTTAGTTTATATATCATTTTTGAATAATGATTATGAAACTGTTGTTAATGAATTCAATAAAATAATTGAATCAAATTCAATCAAATCAATTCATGGTACTGATATATTAAAAGATTCAAATGATTATTATGATGACAGATTCATTATTAAAAAGTATTTATTAAGATCAATTATAATCTCATTATTAATTTCAAAATCAATTTTAAACTATAATAAATATTTTAAAATCAATATATTAAAAGATGCAATTAATTCAGATAGGTTAATTAACTCGTTAATTAAATCAATAATAAATTGTGAATATAAACTAATGAATGAACTATTAAATGAATTACAATTAGAATTTAAATATGATTTTCAATTAAATAAAATTTCAGTTAACTTTATTACAATTTTAAATTATAAATCATTAATTTCATATTTCCATTGTATTAAAAATGTTAAATTAAGTTTAATTTCCGAAAGATTTGGGTTAAATAAAGATGAGATTAAACAATTACTCATAAAGTTGATTTATATTTTTAACTTAAAAATTAAATTATATGAGATTGATAATGACTTTATTATAAAAGTTGATGATGCTGATGATGATGATCATCATCATAATAATAATCACAACAACAATAATAATAAAATGGAGGATTGTTTAACTGATAAAGTTACTAAATTAAATGAAGATTTAATAAATATTGGTAATTCAATTAAAATTAATCAATTAATTTCTGATTTATAAATAATTATTTATGTGTCTATAAGTGTAATGAAAAAAAAAAAAAAATATTAAAAACAAAGAGATTTACTTTTTTTCTTTTTTTTGTAATTTATATTTATCAATCATTTTAATTAATTTATCATGAAATTCAATATATGCAAGTACAATGACTAACAGAATACCAAAACATCCACTAATTAAAAAACATTTAAAACCAAAAACACCAATTGAACCAAGTTTATTAAATAACAATATTTGTATAATAAATGAAAAACTCCATAAAATCAAATAAATTAAAATATCATTTGTAAAAATATTATTAAATTTAAATCCCATTTTTACAAAAATTGAATAACAATAACTTATTCTAATTAAATAAGTAAATACATTTGAAAAAATTAATATTGAAATATTATCAATTTTAAAAAAATGATTAAAATAAAAGTTAATAATAATAATTATAATTAAATTAGAAATATAAATCAAATTATATTTCCAGGAAATTGATTTTTCAATATTGACTAATTTTAATAAAGCTTCAAATAATCCATTAATTGCTAAACATGGTAAATAAGTTATAAAAAATATTTGAAATGAATTGATAATTGATTGATTTAAAATATTTGGTATAATTATCGACAAAATAAATGGAAAATTTAAATATGAAAACTGAATTAATAATGATAAAAAATATAGATAATATTTTAATATTATATTAATTTCATTATTAACTTTAATTAATGATAGATTCATTTTATAATTTCTAATAGTATCTTCACATGATAAAAATATTATTCTTGCTATCAATGAGCTATAATTATTAATAATTGAATAATAACCTTGTTGAGATAATGATAACGTCATTGATATTATAAATTGGTCACTTTTTGTAACAAAATATTTAAATAATTGAGTTAAATACATACTTTTAAAATAATTAAAATTTATTAATTGAATTGAATTTAGCTTTGATATGGTTAATTTAATAAGCTGATTATTCATTGAATTGAAATAAAGATAGTTTAATGATATTGAATATATGATTTTAGAATATATTATTACATCTAAAGGGTTCAAATCTGTGAATTTAATAAATATGATTCTAAATAATAATTTATTGATAATTGATATGCTTTCATGTTTAACATTTCTTGAATAATCTTTTAATAGATAATAGTTTATATTATAGTTATACTCATTAAATAATTGAATTAAAGTTGATATATTAATTAAAATTAATTTGTTAATTGAAATAAATTCTTTAAAATTGAAATAATAATAATAATCAACTGGAATTAAAACAATAAAAAATATTAATATTGAAAGTAGAGAATATTTACCAATCATTAATTTCAATTTTAATTTATTTTTATTGCAGTCATCACCATTATCACTACTTTTTCCATTAATTAATTCAATAATTGAAGATCTAGTTGATTCAGTTGATAAATAGATCAAATATTCATCAACAAAATCGATACTTTGACTCAATCCAAGGAAATCCACAGACAAAGACCTAAGCAACACTTGATTTAATCCAAATGTGATCAACCTCACTATTCCCTTACCTGATATCATCACCATAACATTGCGTACCAGGGACATTTGTGAGTTTTTGTTGATGGTGATGATGATTTGTTCTTCACTGACGTCAATATTTTTGTCGCTTTTCACTTTTTTTGACCAACTTCAACTGTTTCAACAAACTGACCAGACCATTTTTTATTGATTCCTCTTCCATATTTATTCCTTGGTTGTTTATTTATTTATTTATTGGCTTGTTGATTCCACTTCAACAGCTCTATTGATTCTATCCATCTATCTGTATATATATATATATATATATACACTTTCCCCCCACCTCCTCTCCGCACAGATTACCACCATCGACAATATCTGAATCCAAAACAGATTAAACCAAACAACAATTAAAATGGCTGAAAAAGATTTTGAATTAAGAGAACAAGATAGATGGTTACCAATAGCTAATGTTGCTAGATTAATGAAACAGACGTTACCCACAACAGCCAAAGTTTCCAAAGATGCAAAAGAGTGTATGCAAGAATGCGTTTCTGAGTTTATATCGTTCATTACAAGTGAAGCAAGTGATAAATGTTTAATGGAAAAGAGAAAAACAATTAATGGAGAAGATATTCTATATTCTATGTCATCATTAGGTTTTGAAAATTATGCAGAAGTTTTAAAAATTTATTTAGCAAAATATAGAGAACAACAAGCATTAAAACAAGATAGAGAAAAAGAACAACATCATTTACAACAACAGAAAAGACAAAATAATGTTATAAATAGTGGGATGAAAAAGGAAGGTGATGATGGTGACGAAGAAGAAGAAGAAGAAGAAGAAGACTATGTTCAACAGTTGTATCAACAAGATTATCCAACAAGTCAATTTCATAATCCAGATTATCATAACACTGGAGCATTAAAGAATGAAGTTGATGATGTTACTCAGTTAGGTCAGGGTCTGGCAATGAATGGAAGGATAGTGTAAATGTCGTTCCCATGGTCTTTCTTATTTTATATGGATGTTCTATTATTATTATTAATATTATTATTATTATTATTATTATTATTATTATTATTTCTCAACTTTCAATTTGTATGTTGACATTTATTCTTCCTCTTTTTTTTTCTTTTTTTTAATATGGTGTTTTCTACTGATTAATGTTAAATTGTAATATTATATATATAATGATGAACAAAGAAAGTGAATACTCCAGATTTGAGTGCCACTTACCGATGAACCAACCGATTGAACGACAGTCTTAACAGAGACCGACAGACTTCAAACTGAAAGAGAAACCGCTGGTTAAGTCAATTATACTCTGGCAACATAGCTAACAGTTCCTTGTTATATGGGAACCGGAGGTTTAATGTTGTGAATTTCAGTTGTTTTAACTGAAAAGTTTGACTCTATGAACCATTTAAGAACTTTATGGTTTAAAGGCTAACTTTTGTGTAGATTAATAAATGAATTATATTATTTTTCATTTCTTGAATTTATCATTCCTACAAACAACTGATGATTCATATCAAAGAAAAAGAAAAAGAAAAGACACATAATAATATATATTCCAGTAAGAACGATATTTCCGTTTGACAGTTTTAATACAAAATTAGGTGAAAGTTTAATGGATGGTTTTCAGATTCTTTCTTTAGTTAATGGAACAAAAAAAAAACTGGATTAAATTACAAGGAGTTTATTGTAGTTTATAATCTTTTGAAGGAAAACATTTATTCTTGTAGTTTAAAATCATTCAACTAATCCATTTTATTAAACTCTTTTTTTCTTTTTTTTTGGCTAAGCATATATTTGTTTATTTTACTATGGGCGCAAGTAAAAATAATCATAGTTAAATCTCTCTTTTTTTTTTTTTTTGATTATAAAAATAAGACAAATACTTTTTTATGAGTGAATATCTAAATCAGTCATCATGGGTATTCACTTTAAAATAGCTTTATATATAAAAGGTTTAAATAAAATAGTTCAATTGTTGATATCATGTATTACATTAATATTTATACTTTGTTATTTTTTTGATTGGAATTTATCTAATGAAGAACAAATAATGAGTAAACGATTAAATGATTTTTTTAAAAAATATCCTAAAACAGCAAAAGGTTCAAATCCATTTAATCCGATTATAACAGATAAAAGATTACAAAAATATTTTCCATATGATGAAAAAAATTCAATTAATAACCAAATTGAAAGAAATATATTTCAAATGTGGAGAGAACATCCAAATCATCCAGATTTCCCAAGACGTAATTTCATTGAATATTGGGAAAAAAATAATTTAGATTTTAATTATATTTTTACAAATGATACTGAAAATTTAAATATTTTTAAAGAATATTTTAGTAATACGGTACCTGAAGTAGTTGAAGCTTATGAATTAATGCCATCATTTATATTAAAAGCTGATTTTGCAAGATATTTATTAATTTATATATTTGGTGGAACTTATGCAGATTTAGATGTTAAACCAGAAAAATTATTAATTGATTGGTTTGATACTAATTTAAATGTTGGATTTGTTTGTGGTACTGAATTAGATATAAATGATAAAGATTGGAATGATATTCCAAGAAGACAACAAATTAATCAATGGATTTTTAAATCGAAATCAAGACATCCAATTTTAAGAAGATTAATTTCAACAATTGTTCAAACAACTTTTGATTCTTTTGAAAAAGGATTACAAGTTGATTTAGGTGATAAATATGGTAAAGATAAATGTAAAGCAATTTCAATAATGGAATGGACAGGACCAGGTCAATATACTGATATTATTTATACATATTTAAATGGTTTAAAAAATCCAAAAATTATTGATACATCAATTATAAAACTTAACTTTGGTAAAGAATTAATTGGACCTGAATTATCCAATGGAGTTGGTATCTCATGGAAAACAACTACTGGTATGGATTCACCAATGATTATTGGTGATGTTGTATTATATGCAGATTATACTTTGAAAGATCCTCCTCAAAGTAATGGGAAAATGTATTTAGCAAGACATTACTTTAGTGGTTCTTGGAAACCATGGATTGCAGCAATGGAAGAAGGTATTATAATAAGTAATTCTCCAACCCGTCATAAAAGAAATGATTTATTTATGAATTTAACTACTGCTGACGATTATGATTATAATTATGATGATGATGTTAAACAAAATAAAGAAAAAATGATTTCTTTTTATGATCAGTTTAATAAAAATTATTGTGGAAAGAGAATAAGACAAAGAAACTAATAGTTTTGATAAGATATAAAAATTCGATAATAACAATCAAGTGAAATGATGAATTATTTAGTGGATTCGGAATATTTGGGTAAATTTGGGACGACAATAAAACACAATTCTTTGGAAGGAATTATATTGAAAAAAAAAAATATTTACTAAGCATTCATTATCCGTTAATAACGAAATTTAACATAAAATAAAAACTCATTAAGTGATGGGTAGTAAGCCTTAGATTGATTGAGAATTGAAAACAAAAAAAAACTGAAATGGGTGTTGTATACTTAATAAATACTTATGTACAATATTTCTTTGAAAGTTTCCCGTTTCTAGATAATACTATAGAATGGATTGCATCTGTTTTTTTTTTATTCTCAGCATATATATTACAGCATATAGATAATCAAAGCAATTCTTTGAATTAAACTATCTTACAACCCGTTAGTAACGGTGACGTTTAAGTTGCTGAAGAAATAATTGTGACTGTCGAAAATGATCCAATTTTTCTTACTAAGATATCACACCTACGGAAAAGAACGGATAAAACTTTAAAATTTACACATTTAGACGGTCTCCGGATCAAGTTTTTGTTTATTCATTCATTCATTCACTCATTTGAAAAACAACTCCGTGTTGTTCTCCTCGGCTAAAACTTCCCGTTCTTTCCGGCACCGCCACTGCCGCCGCCCCCGCTTTTTTTCCCCCAGAATTTTTCCTAAATTATCTGTTTTTCCGCCATGTAATCCAATTTCCTGCCGTATTACTGCAACGTTTCTAAACAAGCCACATCATTTTGTTTAGTTTTTTTGTTTTTTTGAGAGTGGTCATGGCAACTATACACGTTACACGTTCATCATCATACATTAAGATGACTAATCAAAGTAAAGAATTAATAGAAAGGTGAGAGTGCTTTAAATAACCTTAGCTACAGTGGAGAGTCATCATCGTATAGGCTTTGTATCATGCATTGCCATTATAAGTTGCCTCCCCTCCAAGCGTTTAGTCGTGTTGTCCTTGTTTACCAAGAAGTTATCTTGAGTTCTTGTGAATTCTTGGAAGTTAAAGTGTACTTGTCTTTAAAAACGGTTTCTTCCCTTATAAGAGGAACACTTAATTTCCAAATGTAAGACATACTAAATATAAATTTTTCCGAGACTTGCTTGGTATTCTATAATCCAATCCATCTGGGCAAACACATTACATTACTCAGTTCAACAACAAGAACCAATTGAAAACTCCGTGTATTTTTCTCTTCCCCGCCACTTCCACATTCCGTTACCCCGGATCATTCGACGCCGTGTTCGCCTTTTTCGGTCATGCACACATTGCACTAATTCAAACAAAATGTTCCGGCACGGAATTACCAAGCTTTCATTATCCGAACCAATTGTTTGTTGGCTTCATTTCATTGTATTTTTTTACTCCTCCAAATTAATTCAAATAGAGAAATGCTAATTTGAAGCTTCGTAGCAGCAATATAAATAGTCCTGTAATTCCTTTTTGATTAATTTTTTTTTTTCCCCCCTTCCCCTAAAAATTTCTTTATTTATTATTATTTAATTAACTTTAAATTATACATTATGAAGTTCTTTAACAAAAAACAACAACAACAAAAGGAAAAAGAAAAAATTGAAGATGATTCTTCAGAACAACAACAATTAACAGGTCTTTCATCTGAAGAACAATTAAGGGCTGTTTTACCAGATTACGGTAAACGTTCTTATTTTAAAATGCCACATCTTGTGAAACTTAATGTGTTAATGTTTATAGTTTCATTATCTTCAACTAATACCGGTTATGATGGCTCTTTATTAAATAGTTTACAAGCAATGCCAAATTGGATGACTTATATGGGTGAACCAAGTGGTGCTGTTTTAGGTGCTTTAAATAATGGTGTTGTCTTTGGTACAGTTATTTCATTCTTTTGTGCATCATATTTATCCGATAAATATGGTAGAATTAAAACCATTTATATTGGTAATACTTTTATGCTTATTGGTGTTATAATTCAAAGTTGTACACAAGATTACGCAATGTTTTTAGTTGCAAGAATTATTTTAGGTTTTGGTAATGGTATTTCAACGGTTCCTTCTCCAACTTTAGTTTCAGAATTAACTTATCCAACTCATAGACAAATCGTTACTACTTTTTATAATTCATGTTGGTATTTAGGTGCTATCATTTCTGCTTGGGTTTCTTACGGTACCCATTTCTTAGATTCATCTTGGTCTTGGAGAGCTCCAACTGTTATTCAAGGTTTCTTACCTTTAGTTCAAACATTATGCTTATTTTTAGTTCCTGAATCTCCAAGATGGTTAATTGGTCAAGGTAGAGGTGAAGAAGCAAGATCAATTCTAATGAAATATCATGCAAATGATGATGAAAATGTTGGTGGTGCATTAGTTGATTTTGAAATTGCTGAAATTTCTGCTGCCATTGATGCAGAACGTATTGCTGCTAATTTCAAATATTCAGATTTAATTAAAACACCAGGAAATAGAAAGAGAATGGTTTTAATTTTTTGGATAGGTACTGCTATGCAATTATCTGGTAATGGTTTAGTTTCCTATTATTTAAGTAAAGTTTTAAATTCAATTGGTATTACATCCGCTAATGAAAAATTAATTGTTAATGGTGGTTTAATGATTTATAATTTTGGTGTTTCCTTAATGATTGCAGGTTTTGTTAATCTTTTCAAAAGAAGAACGATGTTTTTAGCATCATTTGCTTCTATGTTAATTACCTATGTTATTTGGACAGTATTATCAGCTATTAATCAACAGAGAGATTTTAAAGATAAATCATTAGGTCAAGGTGTTTTAGCAATGATTTTCTTTTATTATTTAGCTTATAATACTGGTTTGAATGGATTACCATTTTTATATATTACTGAAATTTTACCATTTACAATTAGATCTAAAGGTATTAATGTTTTAACAATAATTGAACAAATATGGATGATTTATAATGGGTTTGTTAATTCTATTGCTATGGATGCCATTGAGTGGAAATATTATATTGTTTATTGTTGTATTATAGCTGTTGAATTGATTGCTTGTTACTTCACCTTTGTTGAAACTTCTGGTAAGACATTAGAAGAAGTTGCTGAAGTGTTTGGTGAAGTTCCAGGCGATATTGAAGAAATTATTTCAAAAGAAAGAGCAAAACAAGAAGTTGAACATATTGAAAACTCTTCTGGTGAAGCTTCTTTGGAAAAATGAAGTAAGCTCTTTAATTAGTTGACTTTGTCTTTTGTTTTTTCTTTCTTTTGCTTGGACCTTTACTTTTTAAATTTATATATACTTTTTTCCTTTATACGCTTTTCTGTTTTCTTTTTTTGACTTGGTTAGATTAGAATGAATACTTTACGAAATACGAATTTACGGCAATGAAATTTTTCACTATTAGTCCGAAAACCCTGCCAAGAACGGGAATTAACGAATTCTGGAGGTGGCGTTTGCAGGGAATTCGGCGTAAATTTTAAATTATTTCGGTTTTTTTTTTTTTTTTAATCAACGGAAAAGCTTAAACATATGACTAAAGAATGATCAATTTGCAATTGTAATATACCTTCTTTTTCTTTTCTTGATCAATATTTACTATGATTAATCAAGCCTCGGAATCATCACTTTCAAATGATAGTGTTGAAGTAAACTCCATAATTACTTTGCCTCACGAACTAAACACTGATAACGTCAAACAAATAAAATCCAATCAAATAGATATCACAGGTAATACGGACGGAAATCAACACAAAGATGATTCAAATGAACTCGGAAGAATGTCTACCAATCAATCTTCTCTATATACAGACGCAGAAATGAGACCGGCTGTATTTAAAAGTGCTTTTCATGAATATTCATGTATTTTCCTTCTAGCCTTTGCTCCGGCTGCTGCATCTATGGCTGGTTCATCTTTCCAAATATCTTTAGATGAAGTTTCGAAAGAATTTAATACAAATGGTGGTAGACTTACTTGGTCGGTTTCATCTGTTACATTAGCAAATGGTTCATGTTTATTATTAATGGGTGGTGTTGCAGATGCATTTGGTAGAAAGAGTACTTTAATGCTTGGATATTTTTGTTATGCTATATTTTCATTAATTGGTGGATTCATGGATAATTTTATTTTACTTTGTTTATTTAGAGGTTTACAAGGTGCCGCCGTTGCTTGTGCTGTTCCGGCAGCTTCTGGCTTTTTAGGTTCAACTTATAAAGATTCTAAAAGAAAAAATATGGCTTTAAGTTTATATGGTATGGGACCACCAGCAGGGGGTGCAAGTGGTTATTTTATTGGTGGTGTTTGTCTGGTTGCATTAAATTGGAGATCAGTTCATTATTTTTTAGCAATTGTGTTTGGTCTTATGACAATTGCCTTGTATTTTGCATTACCTAAAGATCCACCAATTGATTGGCCAAAAGCCAAAAGAATATTTTCTAAAATGGATTATATTGGAGCCTTGATTTCATTAGCAGCTTTTGTTTTAATTTGTTTTGCTTTAACACAATGTGATGCAGTTTCAACTAGATGGAATACTCCATATATTATTGCAACTTTAGTAGTTGGTATATTTTTAGTTGGAGTTTTTGTTTTATGGGAATTAAAGGGGCCAAAAGAACCTTTAATGCCAATGAGAATGTTTACTACTACAAATTTCAATATAGCAATGATCATTGCTGGTTTTTCTTGGATGGTGTTTTATGGTTGTTTGAATTATGATGCCATATTATATTTTGAAAACATAAGAGGTTATTCTGTTATGATTGTTGCATGTTGTTTCTTAACACAACCAATAGCTGGGGTATTGGTTAACCTCTTTGCCGGTTTAACAATGCATATCATTCCAGGTGGAGTATTAATGGCTGCCGGTTGTGCTGGATTTTTAGTTTCTTCAATTATTTGGGCTACAAATTCAATTGACAGGGAATATTTCTTGGGACCATTTTGGGCATTTATATTTACCGTTGTTGGTGCAGATTTAATTTATAATGTTGTTAATAGAACTGCATTATCATCAGTTGACAAATCCTTACAAAGCAGAGCTGCTAGTACTTTCAACACAGTTATTCAAATCAGTGCTTCTGTGGGATTGGGAATATCATCAACTATATTATCTGCAAAATTTCCTCAGTATGGTACTACTGAACAAGATGATTATTTGGTTGAGATGTTTTATGCTACTAAATATGTGTATTATTTTTCGATTGCTTTATCTGGTTCGGCACTTCTTCTTTGTCCATTTTTGAAAATTGGGGTTATTGGTAAGGAAAAGAAACCTACTGATGAAGTTACTAAAGAAAAAAATTAAAAATTAATGATTGCACTTAAGTTTACATATGCTTTTTTTGAATCTTTGCTTTTAAGAACATTATCATTTTTTTATGGATTTTTTAAAAAAAAAGTACTAATCTTTTTAATGAAAGTATGGATTATATCATATATTTGACCTTTATGCTCTTTTTTTTTATTCCCTTTTATTTTTGCTTTACTGGAATTGACTAGAATAGTCACTTATCCCCCTCTATTTTTCAAAAATTTAATATTGAATATTACAGTTCTTTACAACGTGTCAGTGCAAGTAATATTTTTTGCAGAAAATTTATTTACTTTTATTTCTTAAAATTCTCCTTTTTTTGTTGTTTTTGTGAGGGGGTGGGGGGTAAGCCAAATAAATAATAAATATTTCTATAGCTGTTCTGCCTTTTTTTTATAAACTAATTGGATGGGTTCATTTTTCAAACTTTTTTTTCCCCTTTTTAATTTACATTATGTTATTTGAACCGTTATAAACACAAATTTTACCAGTACTTTAATATTCAATTACTGGAGACTAATTACAAGTTAAACTATTTACAAAAAAAAAAAAAAAAGAAAAAAAAAAAGAAAAGAAGGAGAAAAAGACAATACCCTAAATATACATACTATTATTTAAATTCTTATTTATCAGCCTTTCTTTCATCAGGAGGCATGTAAGTACTTTGAACACCAAATAATTCACATAAATATTTATATCTTTTGATAATAGTTTCATCAGGTTCAAATCTTTTTGTTTGTCTTATATTGACGTTATTTTCAGGTATTAAAATTTCTTTATAATCTAATTCATTTGGCAAATTTAAAGATCTATCAGTCTTTTCAATTTTTTTAATTGGTTCCAAAGATAAATCTTTAGTGTTCATATCATCTAATTTACATAGCCTAAAATATTGTCTAAATAATAAAACAGCTCTTCTTAATAAAACTTTATCGCTTGAAAATGAAAAACAACTAATGTAATTTCTCATAACAATATGGTCAATTTCTTTAATATCTCTTGTTGACCTTTGTAATTGCATGAAATATTTTTCTAATAATGTAATCGAATCAACTGTATAAGGTAAGTACCTCAAAATCAAAAATATTTCTGTATATGTTTTAATATTAAATTTTAATTTTGGAGCAAAGACTTCTTTCGTATCAATTTTTTCTTTTAATAATTTAAATGCTAAATCTGATCTATTATTCCTTCTGAATAATGATAACGATGCGTTGAAATTGATAACATTAAATTCTTCAATTGGTATTTTCATAACCATTTTAAAATATGTCTCAAGTCTTGCGGTTGAAACATCTTCAGCACATGATAATAGAATATTATAAACTCTACCATTTGGATAGATTCCTGCTTTCTTTAATCTAGTTAAAATTTTAAATGCTATTGCTGTTTTACCATCACGTAATAACTCTCTTAATAAAGTACCCATTGCAAAAATACCATTTTCTTTTGCTAGTTGAATCATAATTTCAGCTCTTGCAAGATCATTGCGTTCAATAAGTTCAATTACATCTTCATTAACAATAACCGAATTTTGTAATTGATTTCCTGATGTACCTAATACTTTATAAATCAATCTTAAATTTCTTGTTCTCATTATCGTTCTTAATTCTTCATATGTAAATTTTGTATCAATATCTATAACATTACCTTTGCTAACTCCATACTTTCTTTTAACTATTGCTAAATCGGTTATTCTTTCTTCTAATGGTTTATCTTCAGGGTATTCAACCCCACGCACCCATTCATTATATATTCTTTCACCTTTAATATTTCTTAAAATTTCATTATCATTTTTGATTTTCTCATTGTTTTCTTTAATTTCCTCCATTTCACCTTTGTTGGGTTCATTTGTATCTTTTTCTATTCTTTGTTGTTCAAATCGTTCTTTGACAAAATTTCTATTTGGGAATAATTCACTTAAAAGTTTCAATGTTGAATGATTTGAAATTGGTTTATTATTTTTAACATTTTTAATAAAATTCAACCTTCTATTTAACTCATTACTAATTAAGTTTTCAGAAAGTTTATTAACTTTATATGATGAACCAAAATATGTTGGTTTTTTATTATATGATAATCTACGATCTGTTGGTTGATATTCATTTTCATCATCATAACTGTTTTTGCTTTTATTATAGCTTTTGTTTCTGTTATTATTATTATTATTATTATTATTATTATTATTATTATTATTATTCCTACTTTTATTATTAAAAGAAGATCTATTTTGCTGGTTATCGTTTCTATAAAATGATGATTTATTGTTATTCTTTTCCTTATCCATCGATTTTGATGAATTATTAAATGGACTAACCTTAATTAAAGTATTCAATCGGCTTTTGATACTAAAATCATTTAATAATAACCTCGTTGGTTTCATATTCTATAATTTTTACTATATTATAGTTTGGTATTGATAAAAAGTTATAAAGTACCAAAAAAAAAAAAAAAAAAAATCAAAAATCAAAAATCAAAAATGAAAAATTAATCACAAGGTTGCACAGCCCAATGATTGATTACTATTGATAAGAAAGGTAAATAAATCAACTTAAATCATTAACAATGAAAGTTTTGATGATTGATTTAAAAAGTTTAATAAGAACAACAATATAATTTTATATAAAATCTCAATGTCATACAAATTAACAAAGAGGTATTAATTCCTAGGTTCATTTTAATCATTCGATAGTGAGGGATACAATGCTAAACAATAAACAACTTAAATCAGTATATTTTAATGTAACTACTTGCAAAAATTATAGATTACTAAGTTAAAATCAGATAATAAAATCCAGTCAATGGATTAGTAACTAACTAAGTTTTGTAAAAACCACCGCAACTTTAATTGCCACAATAACTGTGCAAGAGGTCATTGTGGCATCAGCTGACCCGACATCAGCTGACTTTGCCACAAAGTATCTCCTACTCCTCCTTTGTTGATTACAAATGCAAACACAGATATAAATATTAATATAAAAACAGTACTTTGTTTCTCTTCAGTTAATCCAACTTTTGTATTATCATACTTCCCCACATTTAAGGTAATCAATTCCAACAATGGTCCACACTTTAGTCACAAAATCAGATCCAACACCAAAAGCTCCTTATTTAAAGCTTTATTCGGTTCCGACACCAAATGGTGTTAAAGTTACATTATTTTTAGAGTTGCTAAAGTTAGATTATTATGTTCAAAAAATTGATATTAGTACAAATGAACAAAAAGAACCATGGTATTTAGAAAAGAATCCCAATGGCCGTATTCCAACTTTAGAAGTTGCTGATGAAAATGGTAAAGTCACTTATATTAGTGAAACTGCTGCTATTCTATATTATCTTGCTGATAAGTATGATAAAGATAGAAAATTTAGTTATGGTTCTCAATCACCATTATATTATGAAGAATTAGAATGGGTTTTCTTTCAAATGTCCGGTTTAGGTCCAATGACAGGCCAATATCATCATTTTAATTTGTATGCCAAAGAAAAGATTGAATATGGTATTAAAAGGTATCATGATGAAACTGTAAGATTATACGGTGTTTTGGAAGAAAGATTAAAGAGAAATGGTACTGGTTATTTAGTTGGTAATCATTTATCATTGGCTGATATAGTTACATTTCCATGGATTTCAACTGGAAATGTTAATTCTCAATTGAAAGAAACTCCACAATTTAAATTGTTAAGTAAATGGGTTGCAAATATTGAAGCATTACCTGAGGTTGCCAGAGCAAGAACTATTCCACCAAGAACTTAATTGTCAGTTTAATTAATTACTGGTCTAGTTAATTGACTATATAGCTTATTTTCAACTTTGTATTTATTTTCTTTTACAAGTTATACATATATATATATATATATAACTGCTACAATAGTTTTATTATTATCCTTAAATCATTATAATTGTATTGGCAACTAATCGGGGATGATTATCTATCTACTTTATTAGTGTCTGTATACCGTCTAGAACAATGCAACTTCATCTTTCTCTAATGTTCTTTTATAACCAATTATTAATTCCCCCAGAGCTAGCTCATACTTTTCAAGTCATTTCATCTTATGTTAGTAGACATCGCCTTGTTCCATGAATCATATAATTCTTTGTCTAAAAAATTAATATAATTCCAAATCTTACACTCTTCTCTTGTAATGTCGACAATCAATATAGTTTCATTCTTCAATACAAGCCTCCTTTGTGTAGATGATTCTATTAAATCCACCAAGGAAGAAGAAAAAAAAATGATAGAGGTAAAATGAAGAAGAACAAGAATCTAACCCCCCTCTCCCCCCCACTCCACCCACCATTTGGATGTAATTTCTACTATTTTTCTTTGAAATATATACCAAGTCAATTGATAAAATGGGTCACTCAAGTGATTCAGTAAATGTTGAATTATTCTTCTATGAGGATAGAGCTCCTGATGATGGGCACCCCTAACAACATGCTTTATTAACTTTTGTTTACCAACACAATTAATTGAAATTCCAGACCACCATGTTTTTTGAATAACAAATGAAAGATACCCTTGAGTAATTAAATTTTTTTTTTCTTTCTTTTTTTTTTTTTTTTTTTTGGTCTGGTTAAAAGTTATCTACTAGATCTAATATCAAGATTTACAGAAGATGGTGTGTTCCACCGCGTATTGATCGTTTCTCGCGCGCCTCATTCTTGCTGTCAAAAGTAACTAAATTTTTGAATTATTGCTTCTATGCATATTTCAATTCAATATAGTCTATAAAACAAAGGGCTTCCGATGCATCTACAAAAAAACAATTAGATGATGATTCGTTTAACTAACTTCACAGTATGACGAATCATTGTATTCTATTATCAATTTATAAAAGATCCTCGATCATTGTTATTTATTCTATTAAACGGAATCAATATTTATATAAAATACTAAACAAAAGTTTTGTTTCCAACAACCCTTTGGGGTATTTGAACAATAATATATAGTATAAACAATTCTTGTTACTAGTTACCTACATGCATATCTTTGTATCCCCGTATTCGATTAAACTAAACATAAGTATAAACAATTAAATAGGCACTATATTCGCCACTGCCTGCAACTATAGAACACCATTATAAATATCAATATCAAAAGTATCGTTGAATTAATTAATGGATAAAATCACACCTATTTTTACGCCCACTGTCTTTTAAAAGTTTAACTGGATGTGGCGCGCGGATTATTGTTTGTTTTTTATATAGTGAATTTGAAAAAAAAAAAAAAAAAAGCAAATCCAGTTATTAAAGGTGTTTATTTTTAATCTACACGCGAGTTCTATCTATAGGATTTTAGATTTTATCTATATATTATATTTGTTACTCTAGTCAACTATTTTCAAAATACCCTATATATCTAGCTATATAGATATATCTGATTGAAGAAGTCATTTTATTTGTTTTTTGAAGTATAGATTGTTAAACCTTAATAAATTGAAATTAAGTTTCAAATTGAATAATGTCTTGAGTGACGAATACCAAATATAGTTTCCAGGCTTTTTTTTGTTTTTTCTTCCTTATGCATATATATGTATCGTTGTGAATTTTTTTTTTTTATATATATAAATATCTACCAATCTTTAGAATCTACAGCATATGCTGTGTTTCCATTGGTTTACTAATAAAAAATTTGTATCCATATAAGTTTAAGACATATATATATATATATAATACCTCTAGTAAGTATAGAAAGAAAAAAACACAAAAAAGCATCGATCGGTATAATTTTCGCAAACGGTAAAAGGTAAAAGCCATATGACGGCAAAATCTTTTATGGAAAAACTAGATTATGGTCTAATAATTGCGCAAATGGTGAATCGTCATTTGTTACATTGTTTAGTTAAAGCTAGTCAATTAAGTAAATAATTCCAGGATGAAACTTCCGAATCCGAATATTATTAGTAATTGAATAATTTTTTTTCTTCTACTTCATCATTATGTACAGTACAAAGTTTTTCTAAAATTCAATCCCACGGCAAAAGTTCCCAATCCTTTTTTTTTTTTTTTTTTAGTTTTTTGGGATATGATTATAATTATAATTTTGAAAAAATTATACTATATACAGAGGTATAGAATATATTTTTCTTAAAAAAATTATTGTAAAAAAATTGATTTTCAATAAACTATTAAAATCAAAAACGATAGGTTAAAAGAAGAAATGTTGTTATTAATAACAAAATAATAACAAAAAGAAATGGCATGGAGAAAAAAGGAAAAATTAAATCTTTTATCTTTTAAGACAACTAGCTAAAGTAAAATGGCCAATAATCAATATCAACTATCAATTAGAAAGAAAAAGAAGTATACAAAATAAACCTGTACGTACGTAATGTGGAAATCTTTTTTGATGTTTAATTAGATCGATTAGGAGTGAGTGCTTTCATATAATGTTTGTGACATTGACGACACTAACTCCTTTGTAAGTACTTCTACTTACGTCAAAGACCAAAAATTTAAAAAAAAAAAACACACACACACAATACAAAGACTTAATAAACACAATCAAAAACATAGGTTAATAAATTAAAATTTCTCAAAGTACATGATTAATAAATAGAAAGTTAAAATAAATAATTAAAAAAAAAGTATTCAATACCATGAATAATGAATGAATAATGAATAAATGAATAATGACTGAATAGATGAATAAATGAATGAATGAATGAATGAATGACTGAATAGATGAATGAATAGATGAAAACAATTTCTAGCAAAACGAAAAACTGAACATTAAACTGTGTCTCCCATTTCACCCCTCCTTCTCTTTCTGTAAGTATTTTACTATATATACAAAAGCAACTTGAAGTTTACTTCAAGTTATATAGTCCAGCTATAAATATATAATAGAAGGTGAGGGGGGAGGGGGGTGGGAGGTCTTGTGAAATATCATATGCAAACGTGAAAACTCAAAGTTAATAATTAAGCAACTTTTTAATTACATAAAATCGATAAGCAAAGTTTTGTGTTTTTTTCCCCTTTTTATTTAAGGAAAAGAAAAAAAAACAAAATTAAAAGTTTAATAGAAAACGGGGTGAAAGCAGTGGTTGTTTTTTTTTTTTGTTTCTTTTGTTGTTTTTATCTTTTCTTATCAAAACTTTCCTTTTTCTTTAATAATAAAATTTTTGCTTGTTCTTCTCCATGATCTTTAAACATTTTTTTATAATTTAGTCCACATGCATTACATAAAATAGCAGCTTCTTTTGGACCTTTTCTCCATTCTGGTGTTGAAGCAGTACTACATAATTCACAAGTTCTTCCATCCATTTTTTTTCTTGATTTTCTAATTTTAATACCATTTAATTCACCTCTAATCGGATCATAAAAATTCCCATTATTTATAGCAGCGGCAGTAGCAGCAGCAGCAGCAGCAACAGCAGTAGAAGAAGATGTAGAAGTAGAAGTAGAATTAGCGCTTGAATTGACTAAACCTGTATAATGTTGTGGTATTGGATTAACATAATTAGGTAAATTATAAGTATCTCCTCTATTCATACTTTGATAACTAGTTGGAGGGAAATTATGATTATAAGGAGGAGGTAACATACTTGGTTGTAATTCAAGTGGTCTCTTTCTTAAATTATGAAATTGTTGAGGATTATTAGGATTATTATTAGTATTATTATTATTAGTAGTAGTATTAGTAGTACTAGTATTAGTAGTAGTACTAGCACTAGTAGTAGTATTACCTTGATCTTTAAATTTAACAGCTGAACCCCAAGATTCAACTAAATTTGACAATTGTTCAGAAGCAATATTTAATTTTGAAAATGAATCTTGAGTAAAATTACTAACTAATTCAACAAATTTTAAATAACTTTGATGATTTGTCATTATATCAGAAAATTCAGACATTCTATTCATAACTAAATCTAATTCAGGATTAGTAAATTTTATAAAACTTTGACTTTCATTATTATTATTATTATTAGTTAATTGATACCAATAAAGTAATGAATTATATAGACGTATAAAATTATCATTATACTGTTGTTGTTGTTGGATTGATATACTTGAAGGTTCACTATTATGTCTTTTTGTAATATTATCTTGATTTGGAACTGGAGGATTAAAGATAGAAGATCTGTGTGGATTTGAATATTCTGAAATATAATTTGAATTACGATTTTGAACTTGATTAAAACCAGTAACTGGTATATTATTATTATTAGTAGTGGTATTATTATTATTATTGGACACTGATTGATATGTTGTAGTGTGGGGTTGTCTATATGAATAGCTAATAGCAGATTGTGAATTAGAATGCATATTATTATTAACTGTTAAAGGGAAATTCATTGCTCTTGGTTGTTGTTGTTGTTGATTGACCATTACACCAGAATTAGTTATAGAATGTGGTTGCTGAGATTGCACTTGTTGCACTTGTTGCTGCTGCTGATGTTGTTGCTGCTGCTGGTGTTGTTGATGTTGTTGATGATGTTGTTGTTGTTGAATTGGAAAATGAGGCAGCTGAGGTCTAGCATTGTTAAATGGAGAAGTCGAGGAGCTTGGGGGAGTTGATTGCGAATAAGAAAGAGAATGAGATTGAGAATGAGAAAGAGAATGAGAATGTTGCTGTTGGTAGGAAGTTAGAGGAATTTTAGAAGTGTGTCGTTGGATATTGTCTTGGTTGGACATGATATCAAACATGTAAATAGTTTATAAACTCGACGGGTACGAGAAGGATATTAATCAATTTTGAGCACACAATGTACCTTGAGCAGACAGATTGGAAGAAAAAAAAAAAAAAAAAGATGAATAAATAAGGGAAAAGGACGATCAAAGAAAGGAAAGCGTCAGGTATTTAAGGGTATCAAACCTCTGTTTGGTTGCATCGAAGAGGGAGGGGGGCGATCTATAGAAAAAGAATTGTACCAGTTGAAATTCTTCTTGCTCGGCGATTTGAGTGTGCGTCAACAATAGAGCCGCCATTTCCGCAGCGCTGAGAGTTTCCACGAGTTTCTAGAGCGCAGCTGTCTGGTGTTCCATCGCGTTACCGATCGTCTTTTTCTCACGCTGTGGCCTGCCAAATCGCTACGGTTACCGCACCCCCTAATCCGATCGATCTTTTGACTCGGTAGTTGCCAGTGGTGGGGGAGGGAGAAGGGGAGGAAGGAAGCACTTGCCACAACAGGACAGTTGCTTTCCCTTTCTTTGAGTTGATGAGTTTTTATTCTATAACTCCAAGTCTAAATTATGTCACCATTTGAAAAATCAATAATAGATAGTTATATAGAAATGTATTATTTTTTATATATATATATTATATATATATATATATAATATAATATAAATGTTTCTATATGTATCTATGTATGTGTGTATTTAGATGGTTGCCAATTGATTCTTTTTTCCATTTCGGTTTCCATTTAAGCAAGATTATAGATCGGTTTTATCCGAGTCGATCAGAAAATCGAGTATTTTTTTTGTGTTTTTTTCTCTGTTTGAAGGATTTTCTCATTTTCTCGAATGTACGTAATTTCGGAAAAAAAACAAAAAAATTTCACTTAAAGCTGCTAATAGATAAATAAAGTATTGTTACAATATTATTTAGATCGAATGAAATCAAGAATATCCACCCAACATGGAAATGGATGATGAATAAGTGTGTCACAGGAGTTAATCCACGTCACTTTTACGCAGATCTCAGATATCGTTTAATTTAACAACTTCCAACGGGTAATAAATATCTTGAAAGATAATCTTTGTATATTCCCTTCGGTATAAAGTTCTGGATTATAAAATCTTAAAAAAAAAAAAATTCAAGGTTTTATTTTGTTTGCTTTTGTTCCATCTTTCCATCTTAATAAAGTTTATACTTCTTTTCATTGTTTGTTTGTTTGACATTTAAAACTAATCAATCAATCAAAGTTATACTAATTTCATTCTTTTATTTTTATATCATTTTATATTATTTTACCCTTTCCATTGATATTCGCGACCTTTAACAACTACAACAACAATAAACTATCTGCATTAAAGAAGTCGTTTAGAACTCAAACTTCATCGCCAATCCCCTTCATATGCACTTCACCTTCAATGTTTACAAGTTTTACCTTTACATTGAAAAACTTTATGACGACATGATTTTACATTGTTCTCAAAGTGTCTTTGAATGAATGTAAAACTTTATAATTAATATTATATGTAGATAGTATGCATGAATACATTAGAAACATTAATAACATGCATCTTAACACTTCTTTAACACCTGTTTTTTTAGAATGGTTAAAAAGCAATCAGGAAATCTCTAAGAATGAAAGAAGAAGAATAACATATATATATATATATAAAAAAAAAATTATTATTTTCGCTTATGCCACGTATAGTGTAGTGTGTAGTGTGTAGTGTGTAGTGTGTAGTGTGTAGTGTGTAGTGTAGTATACTACATCTTTATATATTTATTTCTAAAGGAAGGCAAAAAAAAGGCTGATGTCTCTTTTACATTGAATTAATATATGTTTTGAGAAATTAATCGGGCCGTTCCAAAGTAAATAGAATATACTTTAAAATTTTAATTTATTTAATAACTTAATATTAGATTGTTTATTAAACCTAATTTACTGGAAGCTCTCTCTCTCTCTATTAGCAGTAAGCAAGGTATATTTCGATCCCATGATGATCAATACTATAGACTGAATTCAATCGAACAATCTAGTTTATTTGAATTACAAATGCATTGAAGCTTGGCATTCTGTTTCAGATGACATTCCAACTTTTCCAATCTTAGATGCCAACAATCCAGAAATGAGGTATTTTCAATACTAAATAAAAAAAAAAAAGGAGAGAGGAAAACGCAAAGCAAATTGTAAATAACTAAAGTAATATAACAAAGCCCCTAAAGTTTTTAGGTTATATCTTGCATTCAAGTGAAAGAATAGAATATATATGTTGTCATACTTCTAGAAACAGAAACAACAACTTTACTCCGCCTATGTATATATTATTATACCAAAACATTTTTAAGTCCTTTTTTATGCGCTAGATTTAAACACAAAAAACCAAAAAAAAAAAAGAATAAGACCCCAGTACAACCGTACACCGGCGGTCTTAACAAATAATTAATTCTATAACTTTCAAAATAGTAAGTGTGTTTATATATATATATATATATACTTTAAAAAAAGCAAAAAACCAAAACCAAACTATATATTTTTAAAATGACAAAATATGATTCAAATATCATTGAGTATTTACCTTATGTAGATAATTATACAATCACTTCAGAATCAGAATCTTTAATACGAAATCAAATAGAAAACGAATTGAATAAAATTCAAATAAATTCAATACATCCATTAGTTAAACAAAACTATCCTAATATTAAACAGAATCAAAATATTAAAATTAGTGAAAATAAATTAAATGAAAAATACAGTACATTTTTAAAACCTGAAAATGATGAAGAAATTGATTTAAATCAATTAAAAATTTTATTAAATTATTCAATTCATAGAAATAACAATTTAAATATTTTAAATAAAAAATTAAAATTAATTTCAAATGAATATAAATTTAATAATTATAATTTAAATAATTTAAAAGAAATTAATTCTAAAATTATAAATGAAAAGAAAAATAAAATAAATAAATTAAATATTGATAGAAAATCAAACTCAGAAAAATTTAAATTAATTGAAGATTATTTAAAGGAAAGATGGGAAGGAAAAATTGAAGAGATGATTGATATTGGTATTGATTTTGCTGAAAGGGAATTAAAAAAGATTGGATGAAGAGAAATAATCAGAATAAAGTGAACTACATTTATTTCTTCTTCATATGTATTTTACTAGTTTAAAAATAATATTTGTACTATTTATATTGATACTAAGAATCATTATTATTAAAATTTAAAAAATTATTATGAAAAGAGTTTTTTTATTTTTATTTTTATAAATTAATAATTAAACAATTAAGCACCTAAAACATCAGCATCATACTTAGCTTTGAACCAAGCAATAGAATCTTCTTTAGAGGTCTTGTGATGTTTACCAACTTTACTGTTAGCTCTCTTTCTTCTAGCAACTCTGAAACCAGCTCTACCCATAACAACGTAGAAATCCATACCATAAATTCCAATAGATGGATCATATTTAATACCTAAATCAATATGTTCTTGAATACCGAAACCAAAGTTACCGGTTTCAGAAAAGTTCTTAGCCTTTAATTGATATTCCTTAACTTTTAAACCTCTTTCTAAAATTTCTTCAGCTTTTGGTCCTCTAATGGTAACATGAACAGCAATTTTTTCATTTCTTCTAATACCAAAAGATCTAACGGTATATCTAGCTTTTGATTGAACTGGAGTTTGACCAGATAATTGTTCTAAAACTTTAGATGCTCTGGTTAATCTGTCACCAGATTCACCAACACAAATGTTTAAAACTAATTTTTCAATCTTTAATTCTTTCATAACATTTTGAGAAGACTTTAATAATAATAATAATATTGATAAAAATAATGAAAGTTAGTAATGATTATTTCATGATAACAATACTATTTGAATTCTTTTTAATACATACCATTTTTGATAGGTTATGGGATGTAAGTCCTTTGTTATTCGTGGAAGTAGAATAAATAAATTATTGGAAATACACTTATGTTTTTTTTTTTTTCAAATGAGTTTGTTGAACGCACAAAAAAATTAAAGGTGAGGTGTGCGGGTGACTCAAATATATCGACGCGTCGCCACAGCCTTGTTATACCAATCGTCCCTTGCGCGTCGATCGACGCGTCGTTTATTTTTTATTTTAAAAAAAGCCTATCGACGCGTCGATAATTCTATTATTCAAATCAATTTAACTTTACTCAGTGGCGAATACAAATGGTGAATAATAAAAGTCTTAATATACAAGTTACCCAATTATTACACAGGTAACCCCAGTACTTGAATTAATTTAAACATGTCAATTAGTGAGATAGCTTCGAGATATACATATAAATCTCATATAGATCAAGAATTGGAAGACTCTACTTCTGATTTTCAACAATTTACTCCTTCATTAAATACACTAGCACCATCAATTACAATACCACCGATTTCACAACCTACTGATTTTTTAAGAGCACATACAGATGATTCTGCGAATCCCGATTGTAATATTAAAATTGCTCATGGTACAACAACTTTAGCGTTTAGATTCCAAGGTGGGATTATAGTTGCAGTTGATTCAAGAGCAACAGCAGGTAATTGGATTGCATCACAAACTGTTAAAAAAGTTATTGAAATCAATCCAATGTTATTAGGTACTATGGCAGGTGGTGCAGCAGATTGTCAGTATTGGGAAACTTGGTTAGGTACTCAATGTAGACTACATGAATTAAGAAACCATGAACGTATTTCTGTTTCTGCAGCTTCAAAAATGTTATCAAATTTGGTTTATCAATATAAAGGAATGGGACTATCCATGGGTACGATGATTTGTGGTGTTACACCAAAAGAAGGTCCAACTATCTATTACGTTGATTCCGACGGTACAAGACTTAAAGGAGATTTATTTTGTGTTGGTTCCGGTCAAACTTTTGCATATGGTGTTCTAGATTCTAATTATAAATGGGATTTAACAGTTGATGAAGCTCTTTATCTAGGTAAAAGATCAATTTTAGCAGCTGCTCATAGAGATGCATATTCTGGTGGTTCAATCAATGTATTCCATGTGACAGAAAATGGATGGGTGTACCACGGTAACCATGATGTTGGTCCTCTTTTCTGGGAGGTCAAGAAACAAGAAGGATCTTTCAACAACGTTATCGGTGAATAAGTAAGTAATAGTTGTAATAAAATAGTTATAATTATATATTAATAAAATCTCCGGATCCGGAACGCGTAGAAAGTTTTAGCGCCTCTAAGAAAAACAGCGAAAAGAGAGAAAAAAAAGTTTTGATAATTTCACTTTTGAAAGTTGAAGTAAACAAGTTATTCGTTTTTTTTTAAAAAAAAAAAAAGATTTTTAATATTTAAAATGGGAAAACCAGATATTCCACAAATTCAAAGAAATGAAAATGTTTATATGCTTCAAGAACTGTTAATGAAAAATGAATCACATAATTATCCAACAAAAGAATCAGCGAATTTTGAAGCAAAAAAGAGAGAATTCGAAGCATTCCGTGAATCAACTTCAACAAATGAATATGTTAATAGAATTGATGATGAACTTACCAAGCTAATGGATTGATAATGCAATTTTAACCATTTTCATTAATTTCTTTTATTTTTTATTTATGACCTCTACGACTACGACAACTATTGCAATTAGTATTCCTTTTCAATTCAATTATACATCGCTTTTCCATTCATTATGAATTATTAATATTAGTATTAGTATTGTTACTTTTTTCACTTTCACATTTTTTGTTGCTATCGCTATCTGTCAGCATATTATCATTCATTATTATTATTATTATTATTATTATTAGTCATCATTCATTGCTTATTTTGTGTTATACAGCATTAGAAGAAGAGGAGTTAATCCCTACCAACTTCAAAATCCGTTCTTTTTTCCTCTCCCCCTTCTATTTTAAATCTTATACCAATTCCACTATTTATTTTAACCTGCTTTTTTGGAATATATAATATAACATCTTTAATTCCAATTTCTAATTCTTTTTTTTTTGTTTTTTTTTTGTTTTTTTGTTTTTTTAACAAAAAAATTGTCATCACTATTTTAAAATAATATAGCTATTCTATACAAACCATACGAATATTATTAAATACATATATATATTCCTTTACAAGCTTATTTATTTATTACCACTATTCATTAATTTATTTAAAACTTGTACATTAATATTTTCATCCCAATCTGCTTCATATTCATGACTCTCTTCATCAGCATTTTCACTGATTGTTCTTAATGGATGATCAATATTACTATTATTATCATCATCTAATGTACTTTGAGTATTTAAATCAAATTTAATATTTTTTGTAACATGCCAACCACCAAATATAGCTGTTGCCATTAACAAAATACCAATTATACCAGCCCTCGTTAATTGCCATCTAAAATTTTCAATATTTGATTTTAAACCAGAAGTTAATTCTGAGACTATTCTATTATTTAAATCATGATTTTGTAAATTTAATGATTTTTGATGTAAGTTGTTTTCATGTATAAATTGAGTCAATTCCATCTTAATTAAATTATCGTTTAATTGAATTTTTGATGAATAATCATCATTTAATGAATTAAATAATCTCTTTAATAAAATTAAAGAATTATTTAAATTTATAATTGAAATTTTTCTTGAATTTTTAATTTCAAAATTTAATTCATTATGTGCTGCTTTAAATAAATAATCTTCATTTTCAATTTCAAATTGTTTTGAATAGTCTTTATTTAAATAATTTAACTTTTTAATTAAATTGAATTTGATTAAATTCAATAATAATTCACTTTGTTCATTTGTAAAATTATTTTTTCTAAATTCATTAAAGATTTCATTTGTATCCATAAAAAACTCAACTTTAATTTTATCATTCAAATAATTATTATCAAATAATTTAATATCTTGATGAACATTAGATTTTGATTCAATATCAAATTCATTTTCATCTTTTACATCTTTTATAATTTGATCATTTGAAGACGTATAACCATAAGATGTATCATTTTCATCGCCACCATTGCCTCTATTATTATCATCATCATTAAGTTTATTAATTAAATCAGCAATATTTAAACCGGTTTTAACTTGATTCTGTATTCTTTTGGTGGTATCAATAATAGATTTTTGTTCGATTTGTGATTTTGTATCAGGGGTAGATTTAAAATATTCTGGATTATAAAAATGATATGGGTTTCTTTTAGTTAAAGTAGTTGATAATCGCCTAAGTAACACTGGGAAGGCCATACGTAGTGACTAAAATTTATAAAAAACACAGGTTTCCAGTAAAATTGAAGTTTAGTCGCATTATATCAACTTATTATTATTCTTCTTCTTCTATCTCTTCTTATTCTTCTTCTTACTGTTCTTACTTCTTCTACAAAAAAAACATGTCCGAACTGGCTCTTAAACCACGTCCAGAGATGTCGGAGAAAGACCGTCATGAAGCAGATCAGTACCAACTCAGCAATGGACCTCTTCGTCTGTTACAGCAGGCCGTTCAGGCCAACAGCTCGGCATCTTTGCTCATCTCCCTAAGAAATAACCACAAACTGGTGGGTAAACTGAAGGCCTTCGACAGACATTGCAATATGATACTGGAGAATGTTAGAGAGTTCTGGTACGAGAAGGATCCGAATGCTACTGGTGGTGGTAGTGCCAACAAGACTTTGAAAGAACGATTTGTGTCCAAAATGTTTCTCCGAGGTGACTCTGTCATTGTTGTCTTGAAACACACTGAATAGTGAATGTTTTTTTTTACTGTTTCTAGTATTTCTACTGTATATTATTACTTAATAAATCCAATAAATCTATTAAATCAACAACCTGAACTGTTTTCAACTTTTTCTTGCTTTCTCTTTTTGCTTTGTCTTTTTTGACCGCGTTAGCAGCAAAAATGTTTGATTTTATTGAAATTTCAAACTTTTATAACTGTAAGTTAATTAATATAAAAAATATCATGCTTTTACGACGTTTCACTCGTTTTAATATTCATTCACTTCGAAATCCACTAACTACATGTTTTTCTACCTCTTGTTTTAAATTAAATACTCTAGATACTTACAAAAGTTATTTAAATTATGAATTGGATCATAAAAATAATCCAATAAAAATTAATTCAGAAGTTGAAAATTTAGCTGAAAGAATGTCGAAGATTCCTTTAAAAAATTATAGGAATTTTATTATTGTTGCCCATGTTGATCATGGGAAATCTACCCTATCTGATAGATTGCTTGAATTAACGGGTGTAATTAAAGTTGGTGATGCAAATAAACAAATTTTAGATAAATTAGATGTTGAAAGAGAAAGAGGTATTACAGTTAAAGCACAAACTGTTTCAATGATTTATCATTATAAAGGAGAAGATTATTTGCTTCATTTGGTTGATTCTCCAGGTCATGTTGATTTCAGATTAGAAGTTTCAAGATCTTATGCTTCATGTCAAGGTGCTTTATTGGTTGTTGATGCATCAGAAGGTGTTAGAGCACAAACGGTTGCAAATTTTTATTTAGCTTATTCAATGGATTTGAAAATGATTCCAGTTATAAATAAAATTGATTTAGATACTGCAAATATTGAAAATGCAGAAGAAGAGATTGAAAGTACTTTTGAATTAGATAAAAATGATATAATTCATGTTTCTGCAAAAACTGGTTTGAATGTTGAATATTTATTACCAACTATAATTGAAAGGATCCATCCACCCCCTTTATCAAAATATAATATAAACAAACCATTTAGAGCTCAGATCGTTGATTCTTGGTATGATCCTTATGTTGGTGTTGTTATGTTAATCAATGTTGTTGATGGTATCATTAAGAAAGGTTTGAAAATTGAATCTTTTAAAACTAAAGGTAAATATGAAGTTAAAGAAGTTGGTATTATGTATCCAAATAGAAAACCAATGCCACAATTATCCGCAGGCCAAGTTGCCTATATTATTCCTGGTTTTAAAGATCCAAATGATGCTTATGTTGGTGATACATTATATTTATCTAACCAAATAGTTGAGCCATTGGAAGGTTTTGAAGAACCAAAGCCAATGGTTTTCGTTGGTGCGTTTCCTGCTGATGGAGTTGATTTTAAAAAAATAGAAGAAAGTATACAACATTTATTTCTAAATGATAGATCTGTTACATTTCAAAAGACTTCATCAAATGCTTTAGGTCAAGGTTGGAGATTAGGGTTTTTAGGTTCATTACATGCATCAATATTTAAAGAAAGATTGGAGAAAGAGCATGGTAAAAATTTAATTATAACTGCTCCGACCGTTCCATATCAAGTTCATTATAAAAATAATAAAGTTTTAACTGTTTCAAATCCTGATGAATTTCCGGACTCTGATTCAAAGGTAAATGTTGAATATTTTAGTGAACCTTTTGTTGAAGCTTTAATGACTTTCCCCCAAGAATATACTGGCTCAGTTATGAAACTCTGTGAAAATAATAGAGGCCAACAAATTCAAATTACTTATTTAAATAATAAGCAAACCTTAATGAAATATTTATTACCGACTTCTCACTTAATTGATGATTTCTTTGGTAAATTAAAAGGATTGACTAGAGGTTATGCTTCGTTAGATTATGAAGAAGCTGGTTATAAACGTTCGGATATTTTAAAAATGGATTTATTAGTGAACAATACTTCAGTGGATGCTTTATCTATGGTTATGCATAAATCACAAATTATTAAAAATGGTAAAGAATTAACAAAAAGATTAAAAGAATTTTTAAGAATTCAACAATTTGATGTTATTATCCAGGCAAAAGCAGGTGGTAAGATTGTTGCAAGAGAAACAATTAAAGCAAGAAGAAAAGATGTTACTGCTAAATTACATGCTGCTGATATTTCAAGAAAAAAGAAATTACTAGAAAAACAAAAAGAAGGTAAAAAACATTTAAAATCAATTGGTAATGTTACTATTTCAAATGATGTTTTTCAATCATTTCTTAAAAGATAATGAAATTATTTTATAACATATTTCATGTATATAGTAGGCTAACGAAAGTTTTGGCAAAAAAAAACAAAAAGTAGACCAATCGAAAAGAAAATTCAAGATTTATAGAAAACCTTTAAAAGTATGTAAGAAAGATCTTTGTAATACTGGCAAAATGATAATTGCAATATTAACATCATGCATACCATTAATCTTATTAAGGCTGCCTAAATGATAATCTAAACCTGAACAAAGTGAGTTAATTGAAAGTGTGATTAGTTCCAAACAAATAAATCCATGAAGGTAATACATCAAACAAGAGAATTTATTATAATGATCATAATCAATTTCAAAGAATTCACTCCTTTTCCATTCATAAATAGTCATATATTGAAAAACTTCAAGAAAACAACAAGCAATAAGAATACAACCAAACCAATCTTTAAATGGAAATTTGAAATTGTTTAATTCTCCTAATTTAACTTTATACTTTGTTAATAATTCACCTAATAGTAAACAGACTATAACAATATGAAATGAAATACAACATGCATAAAATTGTGGTTCATTAACGTTAAACAATGTAAATAAACTTTCCAATAAATAAATCATATAACTAATAAACACAGTAATTATAACGGTATAGAAATATTTTTCACTATATGAATCTTTATATCTTTTACCAATCAGTTGATCAAAATCAATACATAATGTAATATATCCAATGAAAATAGTTCCTGGAATGATCACTTGTGGATCTTTATGAATGTTTTTTGAAATTCTTGAAGTTATAAAATATTCCCAAAATAATTCAATTGAAACAAAAATAAAAATTAGGATTGAAGTATAAAAAAGAATTCTAGTCTCTAGAGTTTTTTTCTTTTGAATAGGATTAAAATTTTCTTTGATTATACCTTTTTCTAAATCTTTCATTTCTATCTTACTTATTTGTTATGTTGTTCTGCAAAGGCAGAAACAAACAAAAAAAAAATTAGGGATTCCTTTTGTTTAAAGGATTTTGCGCAGATACGCAGACACTACTTTTGAGAATCCTAATTTAGGAGTGTAGTGATTTGGAAAGTCACCAGAAGATCATTAAGCAAAGTACACACACACACACACACACACATACATACATTATACTTTAAATTAAATAAGTTAAAAAAATCAACTATTCACTAAGACGAAACTTCAAATACAAAAGTTAATCCTTTGAAGCAATGCATCATAGAAGTTAATAACAATGGCAGAATCATTAAACCAACACATTTATGCTCAAAACTAGTTAAAGTATAATCATTACCTAAGGCAGTTGCACTAACTGAATAAGTAATCACAATCAAACCTGACAAAGAAACAGAATAAATATGAATAAAAATCAAATAAGAAACCATTTTAGATTCATTCCAACCATTCACTAATTCATATTTATATTGATAATGCTGCCATTTATTAACTGTTAAATAATGGCAAACTTCAAGATAAGAACAAAAGATAACCATCATACCAAACCATTCTTTAAAAGGTAAACGTGATTCGTTTAATTTCCCATTCTGTAATTTAATCTTCATTGATAGATAACCTAACCAGGAACAAAGTAATGTATTAAAGAATACTGAAATACTTGAAAACTTTTCAAAATCTTCAAATCCACATCCTGCAAATAAATTTTGAAATAAATATTGCATATAAGTCATAAACAAATACACCATTCCTGAATAAAAAAACTTTTGCATTGATTCAGGCATACTGTGGCCTAATATTCTATCAAAATCAAGGCACATGGTAGCAAAACCAACAAACACAAATCCAGGGAGTGGCACTCTTGTCCCGGATTCTGATTCATTCTTCCCCTTTAAAACAGCAAGAAATCCGGAATCCTTTGCTGTGGCGAAGTATGTGGCAAAGAGAAATGCAGTGGCGCAGACTGAAACAGCAGTGGCGCAGGAAACCCCCACATTTAAGCTTAAACTACTCTTGTAATCATCTTTAGTCTGAACGTCACCGTCTATGCATGCTCTAATGTACAGTGTCCGAGAAGGGAGACATTTCTCAAGGTCTTGTTCTGATTTGGTTTGAATGGTAGATATCATCTATTAGTATTTAGGCCGGAAGAAATCTTCGTAAAAAAAAAAAGGGAGAAACGAGGAACAAGAAGATGCTACCAATTAAAGCTTTTGTTCTTGGGGAAAAAAAAAACATCAAAAGCGAATTGGTGGAGTTGGAATACTTTGAGTTAATTACTTTGATGAATGTACATAATTACATTTAAAAACCCATAATCTTAATATGGATACTGGAAAACATAAAACTACTTAAAGGAAATTTAAATTTGATTATGAAATTGAATTTCAAGCAAACTTTTGAGTTTATAGGCTTGATCAATTTCTTCTTTTGTTCTTGATGGGGAAATTTTACCAAGTATTCTTCGTGCTGATTCTCTCTTATCAGAATTTTTAATGACTTTTTTAATTCTACCAAAAATTGAACAAAAATTGTCATGAGTAATTTCGTAATATTTTGAAATTACTGAAAATTCGTCAAATATTGTAAATAATTCAAAATTGGTAAATTGTTGAATTGACTTGGTGTACGAACCAAATCTAACTTCTTTGCAGGTTTCATGTTTACCTAATAAGTCACGGAATTTAATTTGTGCTTTTGAATGTTCATTTGATCCAATATAAACCGCTGTTAGAATCCCTTCGTTTTTATAGCAAATAAATAACATTTTATCAGTTTCAGAGTTTAATGAAGCAACAAATACTGAATCATCTTTAATTTTTAAAACTTTTGAATCTGGTGATGAATCCGATAATAATTGGAATTTTGTTAGTTTATCGACATCAATTTTTACTCTAACTAAAAAATCAAATAATTCATTTGTCATATCATATTCTTCATCAAAAATACTAACTGTTTTACTTAAATCTAATATGAATCCATATTTCACAACATTAAAATTATTCGATAATGCTTTTCGTAATTTTGAGATTTCTTTAACATAATCAATAGGATTGCCATTTCCATTTTGGGTTTCATTTTTATGATCTTTATTTTCAGTGGACACGGCACTGTTATCTAGCTTTCGTCGTTTATTTACATTTTCCACTTCACCATTTGTTTCAATATCCTCGATTTCATGCTTTGCTTGTGGATTATACTTCAATTGTAAATTTCTATAATATAAAACATTTAAGAATTCGTTGCCAGCGTTTGCAATCAGCGAATCGAAAGTTTGTAAACTACGTGAATATCTGATCCAATCAACATTAATATAAGAATCAAAAGGTTCTTCTTTTGGTATAACATCATCTAAAGCAAAATCTTTTTTTCTATCAATAATTGCCTTCGATAATGAAGATACTTTAAAAATACTACCAGCATCAAATTGTTTTAAATCAAAATTTTCATATAAGAATTTTGAATCTATAGAACCTCTAAAACGTGATAATAAATCTAAATCTGGATCATACAATGGTTTTGCATTTCTTAATCTTGGTATATCAGCATCAAAATTATAATTTAGGTAAACGCCCGTTACTGTTTTGTTGAAGGTACTTTTAATTAATTCATAAGATTGTTTTGGAAAGAATTCTGCAGATTTTGTTGAAATGATTAAATAAGAAGTAAAACAATCTAATAATTGTCTATTAGTTGGAAATAGATAACAACAGCAAAATATCGTCATTAAATAAATGTCTTCTTTGTATGGGTTTTCTAAGTGATGTTGAGCAAAATGATCTAATATTCTACTTTTATCAATAATTAATGGTTCATTATGAAACGGACAATAACTTAAACCATTTCTAAGTAATGGATAAACATGTTTCAAAAAAAAACATTTATCTTTGGAAGCATGGAATTGAGTACAAGTTGAACAAAACGAATCTAATTTATCTTTTGGGATATGCTTTTTTTGATATGCAATCACATTGTATATATCATTTTGAATATTATTGGAAGTTAGTAAACAATTAATACTTCGAAGTTTCTTAAGCAATGTTTCATTAAGCAATCTGCTGGCTGAGTTGTAAGCATTTTCTTTAGTAGACATAAGTAAAAGGACAAATGATATTCTATGGTATTCTATGGTATTACCTCTAACACCAGAAAGTGAAACCAAGTGCTTTTAACGTTGTTTACAGGTAAACGTACTAACGCATCTTAAAATGCCAAAGTTGAAGAGCGAAAAAGTGGCGACGCTGTACCGGACTCGAAGTCAACTCCAACAAACTAACAATTATTTTTCATACCTGGCTTTGAAGTTTAATGTATCCAGGAGAAAGGTTTATAAAAAGCTGACGCTACCCAAAAACCAATAATGTACTGAGTTTTCAAATATTGAGTTCACAAAGAACAACACTGGCTTAGCTAACTAAGGGAGTTATTGTTGGAGATTAATGAATCAAGTTGAATATAGATAAATGTTCTACAACTCATTTTCTTAATCAACATGAGATTTGATTGGATCTGAACAATACATTCTGAAACTTGCAATTTTCTTATACTCGGTTGTTGAAATAAAAGCATACGGTTAGTCAATACATTTACATGTAGTTGATGCAGTTTTCAGTAGAAACGATCTAATTTGTTTTTGTTTAATAACAGTTGCTGTTAACAGAGCTTTTTTAGGCTTCACCACCCTTTATAGTACTTATCAAAAGGGTTTTTTTGGGGATTGAATATAAAAGATTAGACTTCAACTTCCTATATTCGTTATCATGGCAACACCGAGACAGACGAATTAGGGGAGAGCAGGAAAGAAATTGTAAAACTTCAGAAGAAAATTTCAACCTCCTAATGAAACAATCGGTGTCTGTATCTTAGTTCTTCGTCATATTTTTGGAAAAAGTTGTTCTGCCACCAACTTCGTTCCCCCTCCTTGACCTAGTATAATCTCAGCGAGCCTTGTTTGCTCCCTCATTCCCGGTTTTTTTAATTAAACAGTTAGTGTCACTTGCTCTCAGTACATTCACATTACATCATGACTTCGATGTCTACTAATACACATACTAAATTTCCAATTATTGCAGGTTCATTTAAAGCAAATATAACTTTTACCAGAATTGCAGTTCACACTGCCAGACATAAAGTTATTTCAGTTCCTTTCAGCTCTACCGCCCACTTCGAAAGTATGGCAAGCGATTTCTATTTTTACCTAGACTTTCCGAAACCTAAAGAAATAAAATCTATCTACAGTTTTGGAGGCCGAATCAGAGAAGATAATATTATGCTTATGTAGCAAATAAGGAGACTAGACTATCTCGTTTCATCAGATGTTCAGTTTTGGTCTAATTTACTATGATCATTCAGACTCTTTAGAAACAAACTAAGTATTTATCAAGAATAGCGTTAAAAGTTGAGAAAATATTAATTAAACAAAGTCACCTTCTTTCAATTTGACTATATTTTAGATTTTATTAAGAAGGACCACCATAGGTAAGTTCAAGTACCATTTCACTGGATATAGCCCGCACGACGTTGTGATGAATGTATAATCAAATATGGAAACACTTCAAGCTGAAAACTAACAAGTCCCCAGAGAAGGCCAAAATCCAAAAAAGTCTTAAGTGAACTACTGTTATTTCAATCCTTTTTCAGCTTAGGGTTGCAACCTAACTCTAACAAATTAACAGTTTATTAATTAACCTTTAAGAAAAGACTACTAAAAAAACAAAAACAATAGCACCGGTTGGTTTCGATCCAACGACATCAGGGTTATGAGCCCTGCGCGCTTCCACTGCGCCACGGTGCTTTTTTGTAATTTTAAATGGTCCTGAATTTTGATTATGTAAACTTTTGGATTATAGAAAGTCCTATTAATATTAGAAGTAGCATTTGAACCCAAAAGAATCTTTAGATCAAAAGAAATATATATATATAAATATACGGCTATAAAATTAACTTGAAAATCAAACAAAAGACTATTAAAAGATCATAGTCTCATGATAACAAAATGAAGGTCAAATAAAAAACTAATAGAAAACCACTGATTTGAAACAATTAACTTTTCATTGGCTTTTTCTTATATTTTGGCTTAGCAGAATGTTCAGTTTTTAAATTTTTTATATGAAATCGAAAGCGAGTGCTGCAAAATTCTACTGAAAGTTGTTTACATAAAGTCATACCTTTGCTATTCACCCGTTCAGACTCCATATTCTTTTATTATTATCTTGATCTGTTGCAGTGATTTTTATTTATCTTTATCTTTTATCAAGTATTTTATTTATCTTTATCTTTTATCAAGTATTTTATTTTGTTATCTTAATATTACTGTTTTGAGTTGTTTTCATTTTATTCCAAGAATTAATTATATATATTATATATAGTTGTGTGTATTTTCTTCGATCCTGAGCTTTCTTTGGATTCGAAGGACACTTTTAAAGAGAAACTTTGTCTTTATCTAATACTTCACAGAGTCAAATATCCGAATCCCTACAAGATTTTATAAGCACGCGTAGCTCAGTGGTAGAGCAGCAGATTGCAAATCTGTTGGTCACCGGTTCAATCCCGGTCGTGGGCTTTGTTTTTGGGATGCCTATTGAAAATGGTATCAGAACAATTACCCCACATTCCACAACATTTTTTTCGTATATGGAAGTTAGGATTTAAGAGTAAGCATTAATACTGTTTTTGAAGAACGAAAAGTTTGGAGGTTGATAGAACGTTTTTTCCATCACTTATTTCAAATAAAAGTACATTGGCTCTGCAATGATTTAACTGAGAAACTAAATGACTCTCAACAACGGTCACAACCTGGAATGAACGAGGCACCTGAAGTCCCAACAACCCGAGATCTCTTACGCATCCAACAATGCTTCTTCTCTGCCCCCACAGAAAGGGCAGAGAATACGACAGTGGGCTCGATTATTCCGATATAAACTGCAGAATACCGGGACTGTACTTGCAGTTATAATATGACTTTACTCAGATGTGGGATTGTCCTGCCCTCTCTTTGTTGTGATGCAAGAAAAGGGGGACTTGATATCTCAATTTCATTCAATGGTTATTTAAATTGCAGGATCCCCACTTCACAATTTTGCAACATTCAGTCTTCCAGTTGTCAACTCTTTTTTTTACTGCTGCTATGATCAAGGTTTGCATAATATTTACGCTCGTTTTTTCATGTGCTCTGGCTGACTATGTCCCTTTTCGTACCACTTGTCCCAGCAATGCTACTTTCGCTTCCTTTTTAGGTGATTCAGAGGGTCTATTAAGTGATAATGACTATATATCGGATGCCGAAGTTCAATGGATACAAGAAAGAAATTTGAAAACTGAATCAAACTTGATCGATTTCTTAAGTTCTCTCAATTTGACGGACTACACTGAATCTGGTTTTGACCAATTTTTCAATAATTCAGATATTGTTTCACCAAACATTGCTTTAGCATTTTCTGGTGGTGGTTACAGAGCCTTGCTAGTTGGTGCTGGTGAATTAGATAATTTGGATTCTAGGTCTTCCTCTGGCCCATTATCAGGGTTACTGGATTCATCATCTTATATCGCATCTGTTTCCGGTGGCTCACTTATGTTAGCTTCAGTTATCTTTCAAAACTGGTCAAGTGTCTCGGATATAGCAGAAAAGCGAGAGATTTGGAATTTTACTGAATTTCCAGTTGATATTTCAAGTTTGACCACTATAGTTGCAGATATCAGTCCTAGAAAAAGTGCTGGCTTTGAAATTTCATTAGTTGATGCATTGGGTAGAGTTATATCAACTTCAATATTTACAAATTTAGAAGACGTTGGATTAAACACACAATGGTCAGATATTCGAGATATAGATGCATTTTCAAACCATGAGATGCCATTCCCTATCATTACTTCTGTGGGAGGTGCTAATTCCAACATGTCCGACTTTAATTTGGATGTTTTTGAAACTAATCCATTTGTATTCGGTTCCTGGGGTGAGGGTTCTTCTGGATTCATTGATTTGGAATTCATTGGTACTAGTTTAATAGATGGTAATCCATTGAATGATTCAGCTTGCTATACAAACTTCGATAATGCTGGTTTGTTGGTTGCCTACTCCGCTGACTTTATTTCAGAGTATTCTTCTATGATATCTAGTGGAGATACTTCTGCCTTATCTGCATTAGGCTTAGATGTTAGTGCAACTTTATTAGACTCATTTTTAAGTTTAATAAATAGTGATACTTCTGAGGTACTTTTAGGTTTGATTCCAAATCCATTTGAGGAAGACCCTTTTGGTTCTGAAGAATCTGCTTTAATAGATTCTGAGGTCTTGAAAGTTACTGATTCAGGTATCGTTAATGAAGGATTACCTCTAGATCCATTGCTCGTTCCATCTAGAGAAATTACTTTGATTTTTGCATTTGATAATTCTGGTAATACAGATGACTCATATCCAAATGGTACTTCCTTATATGCAACGAGAGACAGAATACTGAAATGGGACTCAAATGCCACATATTACGACTTACCAGAAACAGTCGATGATTTCGTCGAACTTGGTTTGAATAAGAAGCCAACTTTCTTTGGTTGTAATGGTTCTAGTTTAACTTCAGAAGTAGATGGTTATTCCTACACAAAACCATTGATAGTGTATTATCCAAATATTGAGATTTCTAGTCTTTCAAATACATCTTCTTTTGTTTTCACATATGATGAAAGAGATGAATTGATGGATGATGGATCCGAATTGCTTTCATATTTTATTGAAGATGATGAGGAATTTCCTCAATGTATTGGCTGTGCTATTTTACAGAGAACCAGTGAAAGTTTAGGACTTGAATTAGGTGAACAATGTTTGGGTTGTTTCGAGAGATATTGTTATAATTACAATTCTACTGATGATGAAGTGTTTGGAGCTACTTCTACTGCTACTAGTTCAAGTTCTTCTAGCTCCTCTGGCAGCTCATCGGCTAGCTCGACTGCTGTATCTTCGGCTTCACAAAATTCAGTAGACATGAATCTTCCATCCATTGATGGTTTAGTTTTTGCTATCATGTCTGGTATGTTGCTATTATTTTAGATTTAGTTTATGATTTTTTGTCCATTTACAGGTAAATTTTAATTTGTTTAGTGTTTTTTTTTCTTCAGAGAAAGTTTGATTTGTATTGTTTTTACAGAGTGATATGATGATATAATATTAAGTAATAGCACTTTTTATCCATCGTGTGAGAAATTTATATCCAAAAGATGTAGCTATGGTACATTCGCTCATAAATTTTTTTTTGTAGAGTAAATGACTTTAAAGTTAAAACTTTATATTCAATGAGTAATGTGACGTCTATTGACTTCAATTTTAAAATGCTGTTTCTCTGTTAATCATTTAAGTCATTTAAATTTTCTAAATTACTTTATGAATCAATGCTTGAGAAAGCCATATCGAACCGTTAATGACCCTTTTTTTTTTTGCTTTCGAGTCAAGCATGATATATAAACTAAACAACAATCCAATTTTTTTTTTCTGCAAATATGAAAGTATCTCTATGGAAATCAGAACATTTAACATTTCTTCCCCAATATCTTAATAATCAGAAAACAATACGAATGTAATTTAGAATAAATATTCTACAATAACCAGTTAGACCTAAACATAATTGACAAACTTTCTTAGAACAGGGTAGTTCTAATATTCAATTTTGGTATGTATTTTAACCTAGTCATTCTTTTTGTCTTCAGTGTTTAATGAGTTTCCAAGAAAAGCTAACGTATATATAAAAATTCATGTGTCTACTTTAGCTAGCCTTCTTGGTGAGTCTTTCTATGACCTTTAAAATTGAAGAGGAATGGGGCTATAGCTCAATGGCAGAGCGTCTGATTCCAAATCAGAAGGCTG
>JAJLSH010000220.1:0-161291 GCA_030567475.1 Ambrosiozyma angophorae
AAAAAAAAAAAAAATTAGAAGTTAAAAGAAAGAACTAAAATAAAATAAAAAAAAGGAAATAACGAAAGAAATTAGAGAACTACATTCAATCCTAATAGATAAAAAAATAATAAAAAAAAAAATAAAAATAAACTTTTTCTGCTTTTAATCAAATAAAAATTCATAAATGATTTCAATTGTTTTTTTTTTTTTAAGAATGAGCAGAGTAACCACCTGCAACAATTGTTTTTAAGGTTGGAACTAATTTCCAGTTAGTATCATCATTTGTAGAATAATCATCATCTTCTTCTTCTTCAAATCCTTCTTTTGAACCAAATGGATCTTCGATACCATCATTTTTAATATTTGAATAAATTTCTAAACCTGAATTTAATTCAATTACACCAAATGCACCATCATCTGAATTAATTGTAAATCTTAATTGAACACCGGATTCTGATTCTTTTGCTAAACCATTTGTAATGAATCTGGCAATTAATCTTTCTTCATCATCCCCACTATTGAAAACTATTGGAGTTGATGATAAATTCCATGTAACTCTATTTTTTTCTTTATGGAATGAACCAGATGGTTTTGTAGCAGCTGATAAAGCTTTTGAATCTTGAATTGAAACGGCAACAACGAAATTTGATAAAGTTAATTTATTATTTGGTTCATTTAAATAATTTGATAATTCTAATGAAGGTTTAATTGAAATCATTACAGTTGATTGATTAACTTCATGTTTCCAAACAGGTTGAACTAAAATTGGTGGAATTGGTGAATTTAACATATATTTTAATCCACCAACTGTTTTTAAATAAATTTGTGATGGATCATTAATTGTAAATGTTTCTAATGAATTTAAATCTTGATTTAAAACTAATGGATTACACATAAAATTTGGTAATTGTTGATTTGAATTTGATTTAATATTTAATTCAATTTTATTTGGTAATTTTTCAATTGAATTATCTAATATATAACTAAATGCAATTTCACCAATTGCATTTGAACGTGATAATTTACCATTATTATAAGATGCATTAAATAATTCAACGATAGAAGCATTTAATCCAGGCTTTGTAATTGATGGATGAACAATTTGTCCACTAATTAATCCACCTGTTCCAGTAACTTGTCTTGATAATAAAGATGTTCCACCAGTAACTTGGGATTGTAAATCAAGAGGTTGCGTTGAAGATGTTGATAATGAACGTAAATTATTTTCTGGAATAGTGGATGAAGTATTATTTGAAATAATATTACCATTTGAAACTGGATTTGATTCCATGATCATACTTCTACGTTGTTGTGGTGGTGCAGGAGCAGAACCACGAGATATTCTATTATTATTGTTATTATTAATAGCTGAGTTCTCAGTAGACGTATGCTTTCTTGAACTTGGTGGAGGAGGCGGTGGTAAATGATTAGAAACAGGAAGTGTTGATTGAACAGGTTCAGGAACTGTATTTGAAGTTGATCCAACCTTTGAATTAATTGGAGAAGATGAAGCGCTTGATAAAATTGAAGGTTGAACTGAATCATCATACGAACCACCAGTTGAATCAGCCCTTTTAGTTGGTGCCATGGTTGGATAATAAGGTGTTTGAGTTGAATTAATCGATTGTTGTTGAGTAGGAATTCCATTAACAGGTTCTGAAGTTGGAAGTTTATTAGATTCGGGAGTATATAGATCATCTTCTTGTTCAGGTGTTGAATCAACAGATCTAGAGTTAGAGATTGCAGAATTACTTGGAGTATATTGTGATGGTAATGATTGTGGAACAGGAACTTCTTTTTGTTCAATTGGAGCATTTTGTTCTTGTTCTTGTTCTTTTTCTTTTTCTTGTTGTTCCGGTTCTTCAAGTGGTTTTGGAGTAACAGGAGGTTGAACAACTTGTGGTGAATCTTTTTGTTTAGCGAGATGATTTAAGGAAGAATTAATTGTATTTGAACGAGATTGTCTTCTTTCAGTTGAAGGATGAGTATTTAAAGAACTATTTTCAGATTCCATAATTGTTGAATCTCTTAAATTTGATTTTTTATCTTTCTTTTTTCTACCTAACATTGTACCAAATTTGGAACGTAACTTATGTTTGTCTTTTTTTTTATCTTTTTCATCAGAAGTTGATGTAAAATTCGTTTTTGAAGTTGCTGTTGAAGTACTGGAACCTCTTCTTACAGCAGCTGTAGTTCCAGCACCACCGGGTGGAATAACAGTTGATTGAGATTTTTTATGAGTAAGTAAAGATAAACGACGATTTTTCTTTGGAGAAGATTTTGAAATATCACTGTTAATACTTGTATTATTAGTATTATTAGAATGTGGTCTTAAAGAATTTCCTGAAGATGAATTTGTAAAATTTGAAGAATCTGCAGAAGTTGGTTTAATTAATTCAATTGGAATTGTTTTTGATAAAGCAGCATCTGAAAACCTTTGAATTTCATCAGCAGGACTAAACGATAAAACATGTTCAGTACCAAGTTCATTGTCTTTTTTAAAAGTTTCTAAAACATCAGAAACATCCGTTTCATAATGAGTGAAAATATCTTTTAATAGAATTAATCTTTGATAATCATAATTTTCAAAGATTTCAAAAAAATAAGGAGCTCTTTGTGACCATTCATTAGTTAAATTTGAGCTATTTTGATTATCTTTTTCTAAATTTGAAATATTCAATGCTAAAGTACATAAATCATCCATTTCAATTAAATCTTTATCATGTTGTCTAACATATAATTTTAATGGAGCAATCATATGCTTACCCATTTTTCTTGTACTTTGATCAAATAATTCAGCTTCATCACCAACCATTTTTAAAACTGATGACCACATTGGTGATGCTAAACCTAATGAATCAATTTTTGAATTTTGTAATTTTGGATTTTGTAAATTTGTAAATAAATCTTCACCTTTAATTAATAATTGTTGTAATTCTTCAGCATAATGTAATCTTAATCTACCATAAGAAGTAAACCATTCAGCCAATTCAAGATTAATTGACTTAACTTGTCCATATCTAATCTTTAAAGTTTCCATTGCTTCTAATGGAGATTTACCAAAGAGCAAAGAGGAAGAATAAACGACCCTTTGGCCTTCTTCATCTTGTTGAAGTGATGACATTAAAGAGTATGAATGAATTGTTTAAAAAGGTTAATAAAATTAGTAATAATTGAAAACCAAAAAAGCCAAAAACAAAAAAAAAAAAAAAAGGGCAACAACGTTTATTATATAATTCGTTTGAAAACTTCGGATTGGTCGGTGAACTTACGGTCCGGTGCGCCACATATCGTGCGCCACGCTCGGGTTGATAAAATTTGGTGCCGATACTAAAAAAAAATAGAGATAAAGAGAGTGTTTTTTTTTTTATTCAATGGAAGGAAAAAGGGGAGGAAATAAGTTTGTTAATTTTTTATAAAATCTAAATCTAAATAATAATAATAATATTTAACTAAATATTTCTTTAAATAAATATGGAAGTAAAACAAAAGAAGCAGTTATTAAAGTGGCAATATTTTCAAATAAAGCTAATGGAAATAAAAGTAAACCATTATCAATAATATTAATATAACAAGAATAAAAAGCAACTGCAAAAAAATGTTTAAATAAGGTAATCCAATTAGGTATTAATCCACTTAATAAACCAACAGGTCCATTAGTACAATTACCACCTCTTAAAAAGTAAGCAAAACAACCTTTTTGTAAAATTTTTAAATATCTTGAATCAGCAGCAAATAATGTATATAAAGCAATTGATAATGTATTAATAACAACATCTAAATTCTTACGTTCAGAATGGAAAGTTAACATTTTATCAAGTAATATATCTTCATTTGATAAATCATTATTTGGTATATCAGATAATAATTTACATAATAATACAGCATCATTTAATCCAACAGTCATACCACCACCAGTTAAAGGATGTCTCATATTTAATGAATCACCAACACATATAAATCCTGGAATTGTATTTGGTTTAGCAGTTAAATATTGATTTGCCATAATTTTATAAATATTTTTTGATTGATCATTTTCAGAAATTGATTTTAAAAAACTTGGTTTTAATTCTTTTGGTAATGAATTTAAAACATTTACAGATAAATATTTCATAACTTCTTCTCTCTTTGGTAATGTTTTTGCCTTAAAGGAACATAACATTCTTGTATGATGTGGAGAAACTTGATAAACTAAAACTGGTAAATGATCACCTAATAAAACATGACCATGATTTGGAGATGGTAATTTTGCATCAATTAAATCTAAAGCGATAAAAAAGGATTCAACATTTATATTATTTGAAGTAATTGAATCTTTATATAATTCTTTTCTAAATTTTGAAAATATTCCATCACAATTAATAACTAATTTTGCAAAATAATCTTCATTATTATTATTAACTTTAACTCCAATAACTTTATTTAAATCATTTTTAATTAAAGAAGTTACATTAGCTTCTAATTTAGTAACATTTTTTTCATTTAAACAAATTGATCTTAAATTCATTAAAAATTCACCATGATTAAATGCAACACCTTTAACAGTTGATTCATTATCCCAATTTTCAATATTTAAAGTATTATCATTTTTTAATGATAATAATTTATCTTCGGAACCAGTTTTAATACAACCTGGTACAGGTTCATTATTTAAAGTTGATAGAATTGATTTTTCAGGATAATTAATTTTAACATGATCATTGAAAAAAGATATATAATAACCATTAACTTCAATTGCATCAATATTTAAAATTGCATTAATCATACCTAATTGTTTTAAAGCTTTTAAACCAGAAGGTTGCATTAATTCTCCAACAATTCTATTTGGTTTTGACCATTCTCTTTCAATAATTAAGACTTTTTTACCTTGTCTTGCTAAAGCAGTTGCAATACATGGACCAACAACACCAGCACCAATAACAATTATATCATATTCATCAATATTAGACATTTTTAAATAAAAGAGAATTCAAAACTGGTTAAAAAAAATAAAAATAAAAATAAAAATTGAAAAATTGAAAAATGAACTGATTCGACTTTATTTATTTATTTTATTTTATTTATTTATTTTAAAGCAAAAGCGAAAAAAAAAAAAAAGTTAAACGAGGAAAACGAGCCACAAGAATAAAAATATAATTAAGATAATCAGTTAATAATAATCAGTTAATTTATTGTTGTTATTTTATTTTTAAACGAAAGTTATCCGAACAGGCGACTTTTAATTTATTGAATAATCGGACGATAGTTGAAAAAGAAAAAAAAACATAACACATAACACAATACAATACAAATATTTCCATAAAAGATGAAAATTTATTATTATAATAGATTATTAATAGTGGTGTCATTTTTAATGTATACGATAATTGCCAATACAGAAACATTTCTACTAACAAAGCGAAGAAATGAATTTCAAACAATAGAGGAAAATGATAAGAAGTATGATTACACAATCAATGAACCAGGAAAGTATCGTTATAACATTAAATTTAATCCTGAATTGAAACGTCCACCACAAGATGGAAAAACCATTGAAATTTGTATTGACGTGTCGAAACTTTTATTTTATAGTGAAACTGATCAATTTGTTCGTATCAGTTGGACAGCAGAACAACCAGTGAATGTGGCGGTGCGGGGCGCAGCAGCAGCACCGCCACTTGCACCGCCACAGTTGTTTTCACATGCCAGTCCAACTGCCATTCCAAAACGCGGGTTTTGTTTGCAAATCACCGAAGACTACTACGCCACAGATAGCCGCGCCGCTAAGTACTGCGCCAATGTTGCGGTGCAGGTTGCTGTTGCACCGCCTCTCGCGCTGCTGCCCGTGGCGCAGTTTGTGGCGGCTGTTTCTGCGTTTGCGGTCGCCGTCGCAGTCGCCGTCGCCATCGTCGCCGTCTCCGTCTCCAACGACGCGTCGATTTCTCTGTTTTCTTTCTCTCAACTTTGTTAATTAACTTATTATAAATAAATATAATAAAATAAATAATATATAAATAAATCAATCTAACTTTTACTAACTTGTTTATAAAACAACTAAACTATCCCACCTCCCCCCACCCCAACCCAACCCCAGGTATTTACCATGTCAGACGATGTTCCTACTGACCCACAGTTGGCTTCTTACGATCCACACTCCCACCACCCTCCTACACAGCCTCAACACCACCATCTGTTCAATGATGGCAACACTGCCTCGGCTTTGATGGCTCTTGCAAATACTGTTGAAGCAAATATACCTGATCAATGGTCTAATACAACAACAACTTCAAATAATTCTGCCACTGCTGAAGATGCATTAAGAGGTCTTGAACAACGTCAACAACAGCAACAATTTCAATATCAACAACAATTACATCAATTAAATCAACAACATCAATTACAACAACAACAACAACAAAATCAACAAATTCAAATTCAAAATCAAAACCAACAAAAACAATTAGATTCAGATAGTTCAAAAATCTTTAAAAGTCTACAAAAAGAAATTAATCAAAAATCAAAAGAAATTTTAAATTTAAATGAAACAAATAATAATTTAAAATCATTTAATTGTCCTTATCCTGATTGTGGTAAATTTTTTTCAAGAAAAATGAATTTAAATTCTCATATAAATTCATCACATCAACATAAAAAACCATTTAATTGTAATATTTGTTCACAATGTTTTGCAAGACATTCAGATAGACGTAGGCATGAACAAAATCAACATAAATCTTTACCTGGTTTTACTTGTGGTGGTATTAATAAAAATGGCTTAAAATGGGGTTGTTATAAAACTTTTAAACGTAAAGATGGTTTATCTGCTCATTGGAGAAGTCAAAAGGCTAAAAAAAAATGTTTAAAAGGATTAAATGATGAAGATTTTATTTAGATTACCTTTTTTGTTTTTTTTTATACCCCCTCCCTTCTGCTTCCTTTACTTTACTTTATATAGTTTATTATGTTAATGATTAAATATAAACTAACTTCTTTTTTTATTCATTTTAAATTTGTAATATATAACTAACTAATGATTTTTTTTTTTTTTGTTTGTTTGATATAATCAAAAAAATTATTTCAATTTATTTACAACTTAAAAACATCGCGTTGTTTTTTTTTGTTTTGATTTTTTGATTTTTTGATTTTAAACAGCTAATATTCAATCTTAGTTTCATTTTCTTTATACCATTCAATCAACCAAAAAAAAAATGAAATTTTTAACAATATTACTGTTAACTTCATTAACAACTTCTTCTAAAATAAATCCATATCCATCAATTGATGATACTCCATTATCTTCTTCATTAATTGGTTATAAACAAGATGAATCAATTCCAATTGAATGTATTACAAGACAAATTGATACAGGTGAACATATATTTGATTCAAATGGTAATATAGTTTATACAACATTTCCAAAATGTCAAGAAACAAATAAACCAATTAACTTCCAATTTAATAAAGATGAATTAATTAAATGTACAATTAAATTCGATGATCAAACTTATCATTTATTTCAATTATACACTCATCAAGATGCTCCATTAACTTGTAGATATTTATTAAAACCAAATTCAAATTTATATTTACCATTAAATTTTAATTTAAGAGGTAACGTTGAAGAATCTCATTTAGATTTAGATTCAAATTTAAATGTTTTATTTTTAAATGATAAAGAAAATCAAATCATTTCAGGTAATTCATTTTCTTCTTCATTAAATTCAACAAAAGTTAAAATTGGTGATAATGTCGAATTTTTATTTAATATTAGATGGTTGAATGTTAATAAAGATGAATTAGAAAATGGTGTTTGGTTTTATAAATTACCAATTTTAAATTCAAAATTTCATTTATTTATTTATTGTTTCTCAAGTTTATTAATTGGTGGGTTTTTAAGTATTTTATTTGGTTATAAAAGAATTAATAGATTTGTTAAAAATAATCATTTAATTATTAATGAAGATTTTAAAACTAATTAATTTATCATTTGCTTTTTATTTTAACTATATACATTTATATATAAAATCTATAAAAAAATTAAAAAAAAAAAAAAAAAAATTATAATTTAAGCTTTTTAATCAATAAATTTAAAGAACTTTTAAATTGATCATCCTTACATTTATTCAAATAATTTTCAATTAAATAATTAATATATGAATCTTTAACTAATTCTTTAACTTCAATATTATCTTCACTTTTCAAATACCATGATTTAAATAAATTAATTGAATTTCTTAATCCATTAATAATTAAATCATAATCATTATCATTATCATCCTCAACAATTTCAATATATCTTAAATTTAATGTTAATTGTAATAATATAACATTTGAATATAATTTATTAAATTCATTAAATTCATTAATATCATTATCCAATTTTAAAATTTCAAATCTTTCTAATAAATTATTAATAATAAAATTACATAAATATGTTCTATCTAAAATTTCAAATAAATCAATTAATTTTAAAACTTTTATTGATAAATTAAATTGTTTAATTATTGAATTTAATTTAAAATTTTTAATATTAATTGTATTTGTTTGAAATTTTAAATTATGTTGATCTTGTTTATAAATTAATTCATTAATTAATAATTCATAAATATTTAAAACTAGATCTCCTTTTAAAATTGGATTAGTTTCAATTGATCCAAGTGTATCTTCAATATTAAATTCAGGTAATTTATTTAATTCGTCATTGATTTCATTATCATCATTCGAATTTAAAAGTAAACTAATAACATTATCATCATTATCTTCTCCTTCTTCGTTTGCTTTAATTTGATTACTTTTTTCATCTTCTAATTGTTCCTTTTCACTAATTAATCCTAATAATTTTCTTCTTGTTAATAACATTGATAAATAATTTAATTCAAATTTTAAAAATTCAAACCAAACATTAAATTCAAAATTATTAAATCTTAAACATTTTTTAAATAAATTTCTTGAATTAATAATATCTTTATTAATTTTAAATTGATAATTAATTAATGAAAACCAAATTATATAATTTTTTGGAAATTTAATTAATAATTTATAATAAATTCCATTAATAATTTTAATTAATCCATTATTACCACTACCAATTTTAATTGCTTTATTATTTCTCTTTTTGAAAAAACTTAAATATTTACTCCATAATCTTAAATCTGATGGAAATCTATTAATACTTCTTTCAAAAATTGAATTAATTCTTTTATTAAAATATTTATGAAAATTAATTAAATCATTCTTATTAACTAACTTTTCATTTTCATCAACTTCATTATTACTATTACTATTATATGCTTCTTTAAAACGATTCATACGTTTAACTCTTAATTTATCTAATAACTTTTCATATTTAATATAATTTAAAAAATCTAATGGTGAACAACCTCTACTTAAAATTTTATATTCAAAATTTGTTCTCTTTCTAATAATTGATTTAATTTCATTTTTATCAAATATTTCTTTCTTTTTTAATATTTCAATTTCTTTAATCGATTGTTCTAAATAATATCTAACTTTATCTGACATTATTTAAATGTTGTTAAAACACAACTTCAAAAAAAAAAAAAAAAAAAAAAAAGTTAGATTTTACATTTAAGGCTGTGTTAACATCAATTTGATAATTTCCCTGGTAAGAATACAATAATAAATAGCATTAATATGAATAGACAAGAAAAAAAAAATTTTTTAATATACAATAATAAAAGTAAAGTGAAATAAAATATTTATTTTACACATAATCAAGCAGATGCACTACACCATTTTTGTTGAACAAAAAAATCATAAATTCTAGAAATTTTATTTGAATCAATTCTAATTAAATCTTTTACCGTTTTCTTTTTTAATGTACCACCTGTTCTTAATAACTCTCTAAATAATGTTTCTTTAATTGCTAAATATGGTTTTGGAAATATTCTAATATTACTACATAAATTTTTTTCTTCGTTTGAAAGTAAATCAAAATCTAATGATTGTGAAATATCTAAATAATGATTTTTCTTTTTATTATTATTATTATTATTATTATTATTTGATCCATTACCATTAATATCATAACTTGGAGTTTGATGTCTTGAATTACTTCTAACTGAATTTAATGTATGTCTTTCTCTTGAATTTGTTGTTGATTGCATTGGTAATGATAATTTACTAAATTTATTAATTTGATCTTTTTCAAATTTATTACCACTATCAAATGTTGTAATACCATTCCTCCTCCAATTTTGTAATTGATATATTCTATTACGTATTCTTAATTCTTCTAAGATATTATTTGAAAATTGTTCAAAATCTTCAGATGACATAATTCTTGCAAATGCTTTCATTTTATTATATAATTCCCGTTCTTCTTTTGTTCTTTTTTTATCAATTGCAATATTTGTTCGATAATCTAATAACTTATCATTAATCATTAATCTTTTTCTTTCTGCTCTTAATGTAAGTTTTGAATTATAAATTTCTAATATTGTAAGTTTTAATTCAATATCTTGTTCAGATTCATCAGGTTCAAAGATCATATCTTGAACAACTTTCTCAGCTTCATCTTCAGCTTCTTCTTCAAATTCTAATCTACCAGGCATATATCTTTGAATATCAGAACATAAAGGTTTTGATGTAAGTACTTTCTTTGGAGGTGGTAATGGTAAATTTCTTCTTGAATTTAATCTTTTTTTCCTACTTTTTAAAAATGAACTAGTTGAAATATCTTTAAAAGTTTTATTTATATCTGGAATTGGATAATCATTTGAAAATAAATAACATTTTTCATAATGTTCACCAACTTCAACTTTTGATCTACCTCCAATAAAATCACTAATATCTTGCCAATTACCTAAACCTAAAGTTTGACAACCTTCAATCAATAATAATTCTTCATCTGCACCCCAATCAGCATCAAATATTGGATATTGATGTTGCTCAATTACTTTATAATCATGCCAAGGTTTATGTTTCGCAGAGGTAGCACCTTTTGCAAAACAAGGTACACATAAATCATAATCTTCACAAACGGCGCAACGAATACTTATTCTCCTTGTACAATCCGATGAGCAAACATCACAATGAAACTTTCCCATATTAATACTATTCATATATAATTATATATATATATCTATTGTAATAAGTTACAATAATTCTTTATTTTTCTTTTATTTAATTTAAATTGATTAAAAATTATTCAATTTGTTTTGTTTTGTTTTTTTTTGAGTTTTTTTAAATTGTTTTTTTTTTCGTCTGTTTATTAATGAAATTCTATATATATATATATATTTTTCTTTTTTTTCAATCACTTAGTAAATCAATATTATTATCTATTAGATCAAGTATTCAAAATATGCAATAATTCTGTTTTTTTTTTTCCTTTGTTTATTTATTTATTCAATAATGAAAAAAAAAAGGGATAAATCAGGCAGTGCACAAGGAACCAATTCAAATTCAGTCCGAGCCAATAAAATGTGAGGATTCTAACGTGTGGGGGGCAACAAGTGGTTGAATGGTTGCAATTCAATAGAAATAGCAATATGAAACTAGTATTAACGAACAGCTTAGAGCCAGAGCTATCGATTAGTCTATTCAGAAAATAAGAAAGAAAGTGATTTCAAGCGTTTAACGCAGCTTGTACTGATGGTAATAGCAATTCCTTACACAGTTTCACACGTTTTCTACAAAGTGCGAACTTGTTTTGTCCCCGTAAATTTCTCAAATTTTTAAAAGGCCAAAAAAAAAAAAAAAAATCCCCAGATTCATTTAGTTTCTAATACGGGAAAATGTGGCGTAGAGTAATGTGGCGCGTGAAGGCGCAAGAAATATAGAAAAAAACAAAAGCTACGGCTGTGTGGATGTGTGGCTGTACGGTTGTGTGGCGGTGTGATGTTATTTTTTTTTTAATTTTATTTCAGAAAAGTGGTATCACGTGCGCGTTTAAAGGGTTTGACCAGACCTCTTTTTTTTTGCAGAAATTTTTCAGAAACAGTCGCGCTGGTTCGCTTCGATTGTGTGTAAGAAAATAATATTGAAATCCATAATCAAAGTTAAACATAGACTTTGACTTAACAGACAACCGATTCACATAATCTTCACAAAATGGTATGTGAAATTACACCAAATTAGAGTAATAGAGAGAATGACTATATATATATATATATATATTCATATACAGCTGAACTATTCACTATAATAACAGCGTTTTAATTAAAAGATTAATTAAAAATTCATCCAGTATAGATGGGGATTTGGAACAAGTTGATTTGAAAATAATCTAATTCAATGTAAAAAGAAATATAACTTTTTGAATATGAAACAACCATAGTATTTTTATTATATAATATGATAGCTGGAATATTCAGTTAGATAAATAAAAAAAACAGTATTATCAAAGATTTATGAATAGGACCCAACTTTGTTCAAACAAAAAAAATGAAATATATTATCAACTCTTTGTAATAATTGGATGGATTATATTTTTCTCTCTATTTTAATTCAAGATTTAAGTTGAATATACTAACTTTTTTTTTTATTATTATTAATTTAAAAATTGTATTATAGGGTAGAGTTAGAACAAAGACCGTCAAGAGAGCTGCTAAAGTTTTAATTGAAAAATATTATCCAAAGTTAACTTTAGACTTTGAAACCAACAAGAGATTAACCTCTGAAATTGCTGAAATTCAATCCAAGAGATTAAGAAACAAGATTGCTGGTTACACTACTCACTTAATGAAGAGAATTCAAAAGGGTCCAGTTAGAGGTATCTCTTTCAAATTACAAGAAGAAGAAAGAGAAAGAAAGGATCAATACGTCCCAGAAGTTTCCGCTTTAGACTTAGAAAAGACCAAGGGTGAATTAATTGTTGATGCTGATACCGATAAATTAATTAAATCTTTAGGTTTCACTGTCCCAACCTCCGTTGTTTCTGCTAACAGACAACAAAGAAGATTTGTTAAGAAATAAATCAATTCATCATAATTATCATCTTCATAAAACCTTCTACAACTTTATGCTTTTATTTATCTTTATATAAATAATGAAATAAAAAATAAAGAAACAATTCTGTTTAATATCAAAAAAAAAAAATGTTTTAAAGTGTTTACTTTCATAGAGTCACTTTACAGACAATTCTTTGCATCGCCGTAATACTTTACATTATAATAGTAAAAAGAATATAATAAAAATTATTAGCAAATCGAATAAGCTAGATTGATAAAAGAATAAATCCGAATATATAAATAGCAATTAAATTAGTCCGTTCACGATTTTCCCACAGTACTCCTTAATCAATCCACTTTTCTTGTTTAATTCGTTACCATGTTTTTCTAAATCAAGACCAAACTCATCTAAATTATTGATTAAACTTAAAAATCTCTTGTTAAATTTTAATCGAATCATAACAACTTTTTCAAATAATTCATTATATTGTTTATTAAATCTAATTGATTCAGCAACCCATTCATCAATATCTAATTTTGAATAATTTAAAAATATTTGTTCTTGTTCAGTTAATTCAAGTGGATTATTTGCTCCAATATCTAATAAAGTTAAATAATCTTCTTCTTTTTCATCCTTATCTTTTTCATAAACTGCTGATTTATTAACAGTATATTTTGTTGGAATAGTATATTTTCTAACTAGCTTTGAAGGCCTATCTTTTTCGTTAGGATCGTTACTACTAGCCTCTTGTTCTTGTTCCTTTAACGGAGATAAAGTATAATTAGCTTCAAATGATAACCCTGAAGCTGCTGCAGATGGTTTTGAAAAGGATAATGATGCTTCATTTGGAGTTGAATTACGAACACTCTTTTGTTTTACACTATTAAAGACATTTTCAACTTCATCTATAGTATTATTGGGTTTATTCTTACGAACTTTCTTGCTTCCATTTGAATTGTTGAACGCCGTTAATTGTGGAGGGGTTTCAACAGTATTATGCATTAATAGTTCATTAAATTCCCCTTTTTCTTGAATAGCTCTTGATCTTTTATTTGTATTGCACGGAGTTACTTGTTGAGATGTATTTGAACAATCTGAACTTTCTTCAATTCCATCTGTATTAATTCCAACATTTCTATGGTTACCAATATTCATTTCATTTTCATCATTTGGTTCGCCTTTAAATTGAACTTTATGAATTGGTTTCCTAACTTTCGATGAATTCATAAAAACATTAGAACGGGAACCAACTGTAGTTGGGGCTGATTCAGCTGGTAAATGGACAAAAAATTCCGATAACTTTGCAGAATTATTAGTCGAAGAATTTGTTGTAGCAGCAGTTGAATTCGGAGCAGATCCTGTTGATGAGCTTGTACTAATATAAGATCTTACTTCTCTTTTCTTCTTCTCGCCAACTTTCTGAGCTTTTGGAGTTGATATTCCAGCTGGAATATTAAGATCTGTTGGAGTCCGTAAGTAGTCATAGTTGGATTTGACTGTAGAGTTACGTCTAAGCTGTTTATTGGCACTGTTGCCCTGTTTTGATTTTGATACAGAAGAAGGTTCTTTCGGTGATGAAGTTGCAATGACTGATTCATGATTGACCGGTTCAATCTTTACTTTCACTTTATCATCCATAATTGACTTGTATGTAAAAGATTTGAAGAATATTATTAGACAAAATTGTCAAATGAAAAGGTATTAGAAAAAGGGGAACAAAATTTATTGCCCACTTTTAGCGAATCCTTTTCCTTAATTAAAACCAAAACATTAATTAGTAACAATATGTAAAAACATTTCACAATATCCAAGGTATACATTACATGAACTACAGTTTGGATAATCTACATAGCACAAAAGAGAGTATTTAATTCTTTAAATAACCATGTTCTCTCAACCAAGCCTCAATTTCCTTGGAATCCCTGGAAACCCAGTTAGCTGAACTTTTAATCTTTTCTAATGATTGGGCTAAACCTTGGTTGAAACCTTTAGTTTCCTTATCTTTAAAGAAATCTTCAACTTCGGCATACTTATCCATAGTAGTAAAACCAGATGTACATATTTGAACAACAGAACCTAGCATAGATAAGCCTGGTGGTAACAACTTGTATAGAGTATCCCAATTTAATTTCATCCAAGTAAATAATTTCTCAATACCAACTTTGTGAACACGCATACCTTGCATTGGAATGTAAATATCTTGCGATCTAACAGTACCATCTAATGTTAAAGCTAAAACCTTCTCCAAAATCTTTTCATCTTCAAATCTACCAAGAGCTCTTAAAGCAGCGATTTTTTCATCAACTGATTGTGGTTTTTTATAAATGGATAATAAAGCTTCATATTCAGCTTCACCACCTTTTGCGGCAGCTAAATTGAAAACAGTGGCTCTTAAGTTTGGATGAATAGCATCAGTTTTACCAGAAATATAATCTTTAAACATAGATGATGTAGCAGATACAACTTTAGCATCACCAGAAGTAGCAGCAGCACCGAATAACAAGGCCTTTAATCTTTGATCTAAAAATGATTCATCTGAAGTGAACACCCAACCAGTAGTATGGCACTTCTCACTAACTAAGTCACCTGTTAATGCCTTTAATGCATCCTTTGAAGCTTGTGGTTCAAACATGTAAGCTGCTTTTAAAGCAGCAATTCTAGTTAAAACTTCATCCCAAACAAAAAAGGAGGTTTCTTTTTTCCAACCTGAAACTAATGACAATAAGTTTGTAGTCTTTGAATAACCAGAAACAGATAAAGCACCAGCATCAGCAACCAAACCAATTCTATCTTCAACACTTAATTTAGAAGCATCCTGACCTAATTTAGCCCATCTGTCTGCAGAGTAAGCGACTCTAAAAACTCCATTAGAATTACCATTTATCTTAAAGAAATCACTAGAAATATCTTGTTCTAAAGTTCTTTTATCAAAAACAATTGATTCATCCAAGCCAGCATCAGTCTTTAAACCTAAGAAAATTGGGTAAATAGTGGTATCATCTTCAGGTTTAACATCACCCGTTGTTAGGTATCTGTGTTGTTCAAATTTAACCTTTGTGCCGTCTTCTTTAACTGAAACAACTGGGTATCCAACTTTCTTAGTCCAAATGTTCATAGTACCTTCAACATCTTTACCAGAAACTTCAGACAATGAAGCCCATAAATCTTCAGTTAATGCATTTCCATATGAATGTTTCTTTAAATAATTGGAGACACCCTTTATAAAATCTTCTTCTCCTAACCAATTGGCTAACATTCTTAAGACTGAGGAACCTTTTTCATATGAAATCGCATCGAAAATCTGATTGATTTCATCAGCCCTCTTCACTGGAACTTCAATTGGATGCGAATTTCTCAAGGCATCTAAACTTAAGGCAGACTGTAAGGAATCACCAATGAAGGATTCCCAGACTTTCCAAGAAGGTTCAAAATGGTTACAACACTTCCAAGACATATAAGTAGCAAATGATTCATTCAACCATAATGAGTCCCAGAAGTCCATAGTACATATGTTACCAAACCATTGATGGGCCAATTCGTGAGCGACAACTTCGGAAACCCTGAATTGTGTCTCTGAAGTAGATTTTTTTTCATCAAATAATAAATCAACAACACGATAAGTAATCAATCCCCAATTTTCCATGGCACCTGCAGAGAAATCATGAATTGCAACCATATCCATCTTTGGTAATGGATATTCAATATCAAACACTTGTTCATAATATTCTAAGGCTTTAGCTGCTAATTCACATGAGTATCTACCACCTTCAACATAACCTGGAGTAGTATAAACTCTAACTGGGATATTTCTGAATTTGTAATTAGACTCAATGTAAACTAAATCACCAACAATAAAGGCAACTAAATAAGTAGACATTAATGGAGTTGGGTTGAAAACAACCTTCTTAGTAGTGGAGTTTAATTCAATTTCTTCCTTGACGTCCATATTAGATAAACAAGTCAACTTTTTATCAGAAATTAGAGAGATAGCAAAACTGGCCTTTAGGTTAGGTTCATCAAAAGATGGAAAAGCTCTTCTACAATCAGTTGGTTCCATTTGGGTTGTAGCCATATACTTGGTTTCGCCATTTTCTTCATAGGATGATCTATAAAAACCGGCCATCTTGTCATTAAGTTCACCAACAAATTTAATGTATAATTGGACTGATTCACCAGCAATTAAAACCTTATCATCAAATTTAAAAGTTGTGCTTTGATCATCATCGTTATAAGAGGTTGAAGTAGGGACAAATTCACCGGCAGAGGTGATCAATTTAGTATCTAATATTTCTAACTCAACAGTATGCAAAGTAACAAAGTTTGAAGTGTCACTGACTTCAAGATGGATTGTTTCCTCACCATTGAACTTGAAAGTAGTAAAGATAGGCTCTAAAGTTAAGTCATAGAGAGTTGGTTTAACATTGGTTGGAAGTAATTGTCTACCAGGAACGGTAGCGTTGGATGAATTACACATATTTTTCAACTTTCTTTGAAAACTGTGGCAAGTATGATGATTTCTTGTGAATTGCAAGAAGAATGGACGGTGGGAGGCAACTTGATTGCCACTGCAGTTGACCGGAGCAAGACCTGAAGTGGAGAGGGCACGGGTGTTTGAGGCAGACATCCACTTGGTCATAGGGCTCCGTGCCACTTGGGCCACCTGTGCCATTACGCTTATGGACGGCCCACTCCTTGGTAGAGATGAGACAAAGGCAAACATACACAGAAAGTAGTTGATGCTTTTGCTGTTGAATTTGTGCTGGAATAGTGGGGGATAGGTAGCATTGTTAGAGTATTTTTGGTGAAACTTTTCACCCCGGCAGACTACTCGGTGTATGGGTGAACTAGTTTAAGATTGGAGTAGTGTAAATATCGTTGAATAGTACAGTATAATACAATGAACAAAAACCCAAATATCAAATTAAACTATACATTCTATCATTATCTCTCTCGACCCTCTTAACCGCTGGTTTAGTACAAGCACATATATGATGCGATGATATGATCTGAAATCAAAATTAAGGTTTTCAGAATTTGCAATAACAATATCAACACATAAGAAGGAGCTACCCATAAAAATTACATCATACGCATTCTTCATTTTCACACTACCTCTTCCATTGGTACCTTTAATCCCAGCATTCTTCTTGGTTTGTACTTTCTAACCTATTCTAGTATTTTTAATCCTATCTTGATCAATTAAGTTTGAAGAGGGAAATTTTTTAAAGTAATATCTCACTATCTCAATTTCAATATAATCTAAATTACGTTGTTTCACCCCAATATTTGAAATCTGGTTCAAACCTACTTGCGCTTTCTTTGGAAACTTCGACAAATATTTCACTGAATGGAATTTATAATGTTGAATTAAAAATTTCTTTAGTTATCATATCCAATCATATTGTAGTATCTTGATCATCTATAAACTTGATCGATTGTGTTTCAAGCGGCATCGCCAAATTCTTGTAAAACGAGCAGCTTCATGTTATACAAAGCACTTTTCCCTTTTCTGTTATCTAAAATAATGAACAACAGGAACATGAATACAGTTTCTAGTTGCTGCAATCAATGAAACACCATTTTGTGTATCATCACCAAATCTAGATCTAGTAGAAAATAAATGTGGATCATTATGAGGAGAATTACTCAGGGTTGGCAGGTCAAGAAACCCTACTGGCTTTTAAAGCTGAAGTGAATTCGTAGATAAAATTATTGAAGTTATAGACCTTAGTAGCTTTTCATGTTACCAGAACTTCTCAGAGAACTACTTCTGGACAGAATAAGCAATACTTTGATGTTTTTACAAAAATTGATTGTTGCCAAACAACACGAAGAAAAGAGTTCAGTATGGACCTGAAAGGAAAGGAGACAGTGATAATAAGTCTTATTAATCCCTTTGGATGGCCTGCAATATGGTAAGAAATGCGCCTGACAATGTTCCCCTGGAGATACCAGGAGAGACAATACTGTGGCTCACCAATGATAATATATTCCCGATCTTGAAGTTTCTTCTAAACAGCCAACCGATTATCAACAGAAAAGGGCAGAATTAAAGAAGTAAGTACAACCGCTCGCCACTCTTCAATCATTCTAACATCTCGAAGTTGTCAAGCTTCTTTCTATACAACAAATAAAACGAAGCCCACAGTAAGAAACAGAAGAAGAAACCATAGAAAACCATATCCGGGAAGTAAACCAAACCTCCCCCCTTTCCTTCACCAACATTATCAACAAACAATCCAATAGCCCATGGAACAACAGCAACTCCTGATGATCCAACTCCACAAATTATGGGAATACCACCATTTGCTATTCTCTTTGGTAAAATTTTAATTGCTGCAATCATACTAGTGGCAAAGATTGGTCCTGCAAAAAACCCAACTATATTAATGGCGATTATTTGTATAACAGTATTTGCTGAAAAGATCCAAAAGTTGAAACATGCAAATGCAATAACAGCTGTATATATAACCAATACGCAAACCTCACGTCCATCGAACCAATGCCCAGTAACAAAACTTAAAATAAATCTTCCACAAGTCATAGAAAACCAAAAAGATGACGTCGTATAAGAAGCAAATTTTTCAGAAATTTTTTTAACGATTAAGAAGTAATTGAACATCCAAACTCCAATAGACAGCTCACTACCAACATAAGCAAATATGATTAAACATAAGAATAAAACATATTTATTAGTTAAAAGTGTATAAGTTGAAACTTTGTCTGTGATGTTATGTCGATCATTATCTACCTTTAACAGATATCTGTATTTCCATTTAGTTTCATTTTTAAATAATATGATCAGTAGTAAAACACCAGTTAAACCAATCATGAACATAACCAAATACCATAAATTCCAAGGCAAGCCTCTTTCAATTAAAAAAATGGCCAGTAATGGACTTAAGAAGCATCCTAATCCATAACAAGCATGCATAACTCCCAAAAGCTGATTAGAATATTTTAATTTACCAACATAAAGGTTTAATGCACAATCAATTGTGCCTGATCCAAAACCTTCAACTATACCAAATAAATATAAAACACCCAATGGAACTTTGGCAATGAATAATGACATGTCTATCATTTGACATACCAATCCTAAAATCATTAAATATTGAAATCCGGTCTTATTATGAAGCCTTTCATTAACCAAAGTCGCTGTTAAATATCCTGAAAACTGATAAATAAACAAACATGAGATTTGAGATCTGTCAACGTCATAAAATTCTGTCATATATTGCATAATCGTACCAATAGTTTGATCCATTAATCCAGCAACTACTAAACAAAGATAACATGTTAAAACTTGGAGTTGCAACTTTTTAGAATCAAAAACATTTATGCTTTCTAACGTTATTGTTTTACCGTTATATTGGATTCTTTCAGGGAATGACACATGTTCGTGATCATCTCGATCTGGCTTCAGTAATGGAGTAGTGATTTGTGCAGTATTGGGATGGTCCATAAGTCTTTGAATATTATAATTGGGGGGTGTTTGTTTGTAATAACTGGTTAATATTTACAAAGAGCAAGAAGAGGCGAACCAGTGAATAAATTTTCTTCTAAATCACCTTATTGGGGCAGGCGGCTCTTTTCTCGGTATTAAATCCAAACAATTAAAAAAAAAAACGCTAATTCTGGAAAGACGTTTCTTTCTTGAATAACTACTACTATTATTCTACCATTGGACAGAAATCAAAAAAAAGATTATGATTTTATCTGAAAATAACGTAAATATGAGGAACACCAAAAGTGCTCTCATTCATTGTCTATCTAATCAAATGAAGTGTATTTTCTCAAATGGTTACACGTAAACTGTAAATGATAACTCATAGCTAAGCTTAGAACCATATAAACGAACTTGCTTGAATGATTTTATTGTTGTTCTGAATATTTGAAATAGCACAAGTAATTGAAAGATAGTCAAAGGTTTCTTTTTAATATTTGGAAACCCCCATTAATAAATAATACAATCAATAGTAAGCACTTCTTCATTCTGAGGCTTATTTTTTTCAAATAAACAATTCATTAGAGGAATATTTAGACCATCTCCTTTATTCATTCCTACGTCAAGTTCCTGTTGTTACTATAAACAACAAATCCGCAAACCCCAAAATTGAAAACGTCATTACCCACGATGACTTGTGATTTACGGATCAATTTCATTTAAAATTTCTTGTTGAGTTTCGCGTAGCGAGGTATAAAATATTCATTTTAAACCTTGGAGTTCAATTTAAGAAGTACGGAGTTATCAAGAGGCTGGTTATGACAGCTGGCATTACCGTGTATTTTTATGTTTTGGTAAGATTTCCCCAAACACTGGAATTGCTGACTCATTAAATTAGGCGGCTCAAGAGTGATTTCTTAGTATAGTGTGCGCTATCTCCTGGATCGCTATACTTTACTAATGTAAAAAGCAGATCATTCATAAGAGCAACTTGAGAGAGAAAGAATTAATAACTTAATATTTTCAATGGGCATCGGAATTAATTCTTACAAATCAATAAATCCAATACTTCTCAACAGATTCGTATCGATTCCATTTCGTATAAAATAATCAATAATTACAACGAGCAAAAGTTCTAGAGCTTACTTCAAAGCTTTTATGTTAGGATCATGGCTGTGGCAGTGATTCTATCAACCAGACATGAAGTTTCAAAGGTACAACGTTGGGAAGATTCAAGTAGTACCTTTGAAGGTTTATAGATCGTTTTATTATGTTACTTTTAGGTTAAGTAAATAGTGAGTAAGATTTAAAGTAGGAGCAGTAGCCTCTGCAGCCCTTCTGCTTAGGATGATCTCTAGAAAAATCGACCATTCTAATTGATTAATAGACACTCTCAATTGAGGAATAATAACATTGAATACTAAATAAAGCAACTCATGTTAAGAATTATCCCAATGGATAACTAATTTTCCATATTATGGGGGGGACGCCCCCTTTTGAAGCCGTAAATGAACACGAGTCATTATGACGTTAAGCATTGGAATTTCAGTTAATTGGTAAAGAACGTGATGGTCATTCAGGCACGAGTTCCCAAATCATTTGCCAGAGATTGCCCAAATTACCTAATAATACCTTTGAATTTCACGTCTTTTATAAAGTTGAGTTTACATCGGCCATATAAAAGAAATTGTATTTCCTACACTTTTGGATTTATTAAATGTAATTTCAATTATAATCTTTTTAACTAACATTCAATTTATAATAATGTTTGGTGGAAGCAACAACGATAACAACAACAGCTACGGTGGTGGAAATTCCAGATCGAGAGGTGGTAACGATAATGATAACAACAACTCTTACGGTGGTTCATCGTCTTCTGGTGGCGGCTCTTACGGTAATGACAATTCTTATGGAGGCTCTTCATCTTCCCGTGGAGGTTCTTACGGTAATGACAACAACGACTCTTATGGTGGTTCTTCTGGTAATGACAATTCTTACGGTGGCTCCTCCGGTAATGATAACTCTTACGGTGGTTCTTCTGGTAATGACAATTCTTACGGTGGTTCATCATCTTCCCGTGGCGGTTCTTCCCGTAATGATAACTCTTATGGCGGCTCTTCCGGTAATGATTCCTACGGTGGTTCTTCTGGTAATGATTCCTACGGAGGTTCCTCAGGTAGAGGCGGTAATGACTACTAGGCCATTTTTTTTTATTTGAATTTTGACTGTGTACGTTCCATGCTTTCTATAACTAGTTTATATGAAATATTTTTGTTTTTATTATCGTTTATGAAAAAATGTACCTAGTTTTGTGCGGTAAACTCTTTACCATTGATCACCGATTTGAAGTTTGAAGCAGCCCCCAGAATAAATCTGCGGGGAAAGTGCACCGTAGCACAGATGTACAGTTTTTCTAGTTGATAGCACAAGCTCCCCTGTTTCGGACTTTGTACTACAAAAAATAAGTTACAAACAAAACTTTTAATCTAACATTACATACAGTGAGTAATATATATGCCTTTTCCCAAATACCGTGTGCATCATCTCTCTAATGTTTTCTTTCTTAAAAATTCAAGTTAATCTTTCACATTTGTCTAATTTCTTTCTGTTAGTTATGTAAAATCCAAGCCATAGATTAAATGAAAAAAAGAAGGCAATAAATGTCATTTCAGGAAAGTATATTAAGCCTTGTCCCTCACCATCACCTAAGTGATCTGCTAAATAACCAGTAATATATGGAAATATGGCAACACCAGAAGATCCAATAGCACAAATAACAGGAACTGAAGGGTGAGCTAACCTTTTAGGTAAAGTTTTGATAACTATATTAATGACAGTTCCATAAATCGGTCCAACAAAGAATCCTGCTAAATTAATTGATATAACTTGAATCCAAAAAATGTTTTCAAAAATCCAAAAATTAAATGCACAAACACTAATGATACACGTGAATAACACAATTGAACGTATTTCACGATCGTCAAAGAAATGACCTGTAACAAATCCTAACCCAAATCTTCCCGCTGTCATACTTGCCCAAAACGAGGAAGTAATATAAGAAGCAATTCGTTCAGGTGAATTCTTTATGGTTAACAAGTAATTGAAAATCCATAATCCAACTGTTAATTCACAGCCAGCATATGCAAATAAAGAAAATGAATAAAATAAAACATTTTTATTTGAAAATATATCTTTTAACGACACTTCATATTCCTCTTCTTCATGTTCTTTAACTAGACTTTGAATATATTGATACTTCCATTTAGTTTCATCCTTGAATAGCAATAAAGTTAGCACCATTGAAACTATTCCAAGAAAAATCATAACGTAATAATAATGATTCCAAACCAACCCTCTTTCAATCAAGAATATTGCCAGAACAGGACTGATCAGACAACCTAATCCATAACTACCATGCATACAACCTAAAACTTGATTGGAATACTTTAAATTAGCACAGAATATATTCCAACAGGTTTCTAAAGTACTTTGTCCAAACCCTAAAACGACTGCACTAACTAGCAATCCATTAAATGGAATTTTCAAAACAAACATCAATGGTTGAAGAATTTCACAACCTAATCCAATTAAAAGTAAATTCTTCAATCCAAGCATATGTTGTAATTTTGATAAAATTAAACTTGATACCGCATAACCAAGAAAACTAAATAAAAATAAATAAGCAACTTCAGATCTTTCAATATTATAATCTTGTAATATATATTGCATAACACTACCAGTTGTTTGATCTAACATACCCATTAAAACTAACTGAAGAATACAAACACAAACTTGAAACTTTAATTTATCTGATTCAAGAATATCAATCGATTCTAAGATGACTTCATGATTCTTATAAGTGACCGTTTGAGGTAACGATATTATTTGTCCTAAAATTGGTTCATCGGTACTTTTGCACGGTAATAAGGGAGAGCATTCAGATCCATGATCTGATCTTGTGGAGCTCATCTATTAGCGGGGTTTCTATATACAATAAAAAAGAAAGTCATGTTGTAGAGTACAAACTTAGTTCTGGGCGAACACTGTTATCATTTTTAAGTTCTGCCGAAGCTTTTACGAGGGATTGAAATTATCCCGATTGGAACCTCTTTACTATAACTTACTTACTACTAACAATGCAACAGGATCTTGGCGGTGACTACAACCTTACCAGCCAAAATAATTGTAGCTTTTAAAAAATTCAATATAAATAATTACCAGAATGTATAAACCAAAAACCCCTACAAATATACAACAATCCAAAAAAAAAACAAAAAAACACCACCAATTCTGAATCTAAAATCACTGAAATCTATGATCTTTATTTTTTTTTTTTCCCCACTCCAAAAGTTGAAAAAAATGAAAAAGAATGAAAAAAAAATTATTGAAATCTTTCACAGCTATCTAATTTTCTTTTATTTTTAATATAGAAGACCAACCATAATGTAAAAGAACACGAAAAGGAGATAAAAATGAAATTTGGAAAATAAATTAAGCCTTGACCTTTACCATTTCCTAAATGATCAGCTAAATAACCAGTTAAATAAGGGAAAATGGCAACACCAGAAGAACCAATAGCAGTAATTATAGGTAATGCAGGACCTGCTAATTTTTTTGATAATGTTTTAACTTCTATATTAATGATTGTACCATAAATTGGCCCAACGAAAAATCCTGCTAAATCAATTGATATAACTTGAACCCATAAAATATTTTCAAAAATGAAAAAACTTAATGTACAAATACTAATAATCCCAGCATATAATACAACTGCACGTATTTCGTAATTTTCAAAAAAATGACCTGTAACAAATCCTAATACAAATCTTCCAGCAGTCATACAGGCCCAAAATGAAGACGTTATATATGATGCAAGATGTTCAGGTGATTTTTTAATAGTTAATAAATAGTTGAACATCCATAATCCGACAGTTAATTCACAACCAGCATAAACAAATAAACAAAATGAATAAAACAAAACAAATGGATTTGATAAAATTTGTTTGAAAGTCAATTCTTCATGATCGTTATGTTGATTCTTAATTTCCATTTGAGTGTATTGATACTTCCATTTAGTTTCATTTCTAAATAATATAAAAGTCAATCCCATTGAAAACAACCCCATAAAAATCATAACATAATAATAATGATTCCAAGCTAAACCTTTTTGAATCAAATAAATACAAAATATTGGACTGACCAGACAACCTAATCCATAGCTACCATGCATACAACCTAACACTTGATTGGAGTATTTTAAATGAGCACAAAATATATTCCAGCAGACACCTAAAGTACTTTGTCCAACACCTAAAACGACAGCACTAAATATCAATCCCCCAAATGGAATTTTAACGACAAACATCAATGGTTGAAAAATTTCACAACATAACCCAAATAAAAGTAAATTTCTTAATCCAAAAATATGTTGCAATTTTGATAATGTTAAACTTGATATTGCATAACCGAAAAATCCAAATAAAAATAAATAAGCAACTTCAGATCTTTCAATTTTATAATCTGATAATAAATATTGCATAACTGTACCAACTGTTTGATCTAACATACCCATTAAAACTAGTTGTAAAAAGCATGCTAAAACTTGAAACTTTAATTTTTTTGAGGTTAATACATCAATAGACTCTAGTATTACTTCATGACCATCGAAAATAACTGTATTAGGAAGCAAAAATTCTGCTTCTATCGGAGTATTTGGCTGTTCTAATTCTAATTCAAAATCATTTAATGTATCATCATCATCACCATCATTACTTTTGAATGTAGTTAATGGAATTGGTTGTGGATCCAATGATACAGAATTCATTTTTGGTAGAATTTAAAAATAAAAACAAAACATTATAGTCATAACTTGAGGTATTTTTAAAGGAGTTCAAAAGTAAAATTTGAAGAAGTTTAACTCGAGAGTTCGGTAAACCGCATCCGGACAAACGTGGACTCAAAAGCCGGATCGGGGGGCTTGTCTTAAGTATGTATCTCCTTACTTTAAAGTGGTGGTAGGAATCCGGACGGAGCATTCTATGGAGATAAGTACGACGTAACTGAACAATATATTGATTATTAATGGGAATCGAAACAATGACTATTTATTAATTGTGAAGATTTACAAACTTAAAATGATTAGATTACGGCAAAATTATCGCATTAATTTGGAGATTGATTAAATTGAATTAAATTAAATGAAAAGAAAACAAACTAAAAGCAACTAAAGCTGAAAAAAAAGGATATATTATATAAAGTAACTACATAAATCGTTCATTAATATAATTGTTCAACCTTATCTTTCAGTAGTCTAAAAGATAATTCTAAATCAACAGCATCTTCTAAAACTTGATCCCATTGCTGATTAAAAACATCAGCACCAAATTTTAATTTGGCAACACTTACGGTATTATTTCTTATTCTATCTTTAATACTTTCATCCAAATGAGTAACATATTTTAATAAGTCATCTAAATTTGAATACTGTATTGGATTAGTTTTTGATTGATCAAAATCAGGATCTTGAATTGATTTAAAGAAAAATCCTGATCTATATTTATCATCATTCAAATAGTACAAATCCTTTTCAGTATCAATTAATTGATTTTTATCTAAATCAAATGGAACGACTATATCTAATAATGGACCTGCACTTGCATGACAAATTGGTATAACATGATTAAACATATATTCAACTACAGAGATACCAAAATGTTCATTCCACATTACATTTAAACCAAATTCCGCAATTTGTAAATAATGTTGTAATGTTTCTTGATTGGCATTAAGTATAATTTCAATTTTAGTAGTTAAATTTTTTTCATCAATAATTGATTGTAAATGTTTTGCATATAATAAATCTTCATCTGATCTTGTTGATCCAATTAATGCTAGTTTATATTCATTATCATTACCTGTAGTGAGTAAATATTCACTAAATGAATTGATTAATAATTCATGTCTCTTTTCAGGTCTAAATTGTGCTATATAAATAAATAATTTTTCTTTTGATGTTATTTTTTTTGGTATTATTCCAATTGGTGGATAAATTATATGTGGATATTTATCATCCGATGAAATCCACTTCCAAACAGATCTAATATGATTTAATGTCCATGTTGAATTACATATTGATATATTTGAAAATGTACCACTAATTTCATATAATTTTAATATTAATCTTCTATATAAATAAAGTGATAAACCAATTGGTGATTTTAGATTTAAATTATTTAACATTTCAGAAGAAACTAATGGATAATGAATATAACTAATAACTGGAATACCTAAAAAAAATGAAGCAAATGGATAAGTGAATGGTAAACCTAAAGTATCAATAAATATATCAGGAGCTAATTGATTAATTGATAACCAAAATAATATAATTGAACCTAAAGCTTGTCTAAACATTGTTAAAATTTTATAACTTGAACCATCAATAATTGATCTTAAATTATCTGGTAATTTAATAAAAACAATTCTATCATTTAAATTATTTTTAAAAAAATCAATATTGAAATTTAATTTAACTGAAGTTAATAAAGAACTAACATTTTCATTTGAAAATGTGTAAATAATTGGAATATATTTATCATCCTTTAATAAAGTTGTATAAACAGCTTCCCATAAAACTTTTTCTCCTCCACCTTTTGCATCACTATATGGATGAAAATAACCAAATAAAATTCTTCTACGTTTATCATTAGCTTCTTTTGGTCTTAATTCCTCTAAAAATCTCAACCTATCACTTTCTTGATCAATATCAACTTTAGCCAATCTAATATTCTTATCGACAATACTCCCATTAACTAATGGTAAACTTGAATATAATTGTGGTTTTAATCCAGCTAAAATTAATCTTCTTCTAATACTTGATTTTTTTAAACCAATTTTTGATTTTTTCAATATTCCACGTTTTAAATCAATTGTTGGTTTAATAATTTCTTTAATATAATTATCCGGTGGTTGATAATAAAATCTATAACAAAATTTTTTACCACCTTTATAAATTACAAATAAAAAAACTAAAATAAAAAATGAAAATTTAAATAAATAGTTAAAAATAATATCGAAAGTTGAACTATTATAATTATCCATTTCTTTAAAAGCCCAATCAGATTGGATTTCACTGGAATATGATTTATCCATGTTCTTTTTGGGTTGTTATTATCACTTTTAGATTTTTTTGTTTTATAGGTTTAAAGAACTGTATTTAAGGGGACACAGTGTTGTTATCGCGCGGTCTTGGAAAATTAAATAAATTTACAACTTTATTCGGCACATCCCGATAAAAACGGATTTGACCGCCAAAGTACAAAGAAACTAAATAAAACAGTTACAGAAAACAACTACCTGTTTGGATTTTACAGGGCTTTACCGTCAGGACCCAGTTCTTGCAATCGTGGGATCAGTGGAGTGGTGGTGGCTGCACCGGCTGATGTTTCTTGGGCAAGCATGATTGCAGAATGGTTGTGTTTTGGCATAGTCAGCATAGTGTCAGTTTCAATAGTAGAAAGTGAGTCCTGATCAATTGAATGTCTAAGAGTAGATGGTTCTCTTTGAGGGGCCGATGAAGCATCTCTTATATTCATGTTACCCAAACGGTTTGTTTGTTGTTGCATGTGAGATTGAAATTGCTGCTGCTGTTGCTGTTGCTGTTGTTGTTGTTGTAAACCTTGTTGATTTAATTGAGCTTGTTGTTGTAGTTGAGGTGAATTTATTGAAGAATTACCTATACTTGGAGTTGCTGCTGATATACTTGAATAATTTCTATTTTGATTACCAGTTGAATAACTCAAATCTCTAGAAATTCTTGAAGAAATCATTGATGAAGGTCTTGAACCATTTGATGCTAATGATGCTAACCTCTTTGCTTTTCTTCTTTCCCAAGCTAATGTTGATCTTGCTTGTGGTGTTGGTAAATTAGTTAACTTTTTTAAATCATTATACCATAACATCATGGTATCATAACCTTGAGCTTTAAAAACCCAATTATGACCTTTACTCATTAATCCACCACCTGGAGATTTTGTATGTAAAACAAATTTATGTGAAGCATCAGGATTTCTTTCATCTCTTTTTGAATGTTCTGATATTGAACAATCATCTAATGATAATGATAAAGTTGGATATGGATCTTTCTTTCTATCACTTGATTTAAATTCATGTAAAAATGAGGGTGTTATAACATACCAAGCTTTTGTATAAGATTTTAAATATTTTGATTTTCTTTCTAAATAACCAGATCTAATTTCAAATGCTAATGGATCATTTTGAAATTTATAAACGATTTCACTTGAATGTCTCATTGGAATGTTTAAATCAATAAAATCTCTTGCATCTTTTGAAATAAAGGAATCCCATTCAAATGCAGGATCTTTTGTTAAGATACCTCCATCTAATTTTGAAATTAATCCATCAAAAACATTTTGAGCTTGTTGACCTAATAATTTTGCATAAACTGTCAAAGCAGTTTGAACTTCAGTGAAAACAACTTTTTCTAATTCTTTACCACTTGTTTGTAAATTAATAAATGCTTCATGTAAATAATTTTCTTCAGTTAATTGTTTTTTAATTAATCTGTCTAGAATTAATTTTAAGATATAAGGATCTTGTTTTGATTGTAATCTTGTTGGACTACTTTTTGTTAAATCAATTGCTTGTGAATAACTTGATAAACTTGCTTTTGTTTGGTTTTGATAAGTTGGTAATTGATTTTTAAAATCAGATTGTAAAGTTTTAATTTCTTTAATTTTAACTAATAAATCTCTTTTTAAATCTTCTAATCTTAATATAATTGTATTCAATTCTTTAACAGTTGTTTGAGCTAATAAAGCAGCATTTGAATGAAATTGATATAAAACAGTTGGTAAATCTTGAATTGATCCACTACCTAAAGGTAAAAAATATTTTCTTGCTAATTCAAATTCATCATTTTGTCTTGCTAAATCTGAAGTATCATTGCTTGAACCATTACTTGATTCATTATTTGAAGAAAATAAACCTGAAGTATGAGCATTTGAATTGTTATTATTATTTAATCTAATTGGTTGATAGAACTCACCATCTAAACCTTGAGTTAAAAATGGGAAAGTTATAGCATGATGTAATCTAATTTGTTGCCTACTAATTTCTTCATGAACAGCAACAATTTCTTTTAAATAATGAATTAAACAACCAATTATATTTCTCCATGTGTTAAATCTTGAAGCTAAAATATCAGTTGGATTAGCATTTAAAGGCATTTGAATTACAGTTGGATCACTTGGATCTTTTAATGGTACTTGATGTTGTTGCTGTAGTGCATCTTTTTGCCTTAAATTATTCAGCATTTCTTGAGTGGCAGATTGAAAAGATTTAGTTTGTTCAACTTGTCTTAATCTTTGTTCATCTAACTGTTTTAATTGCAACTGATTTTGCATTAACTGTTGTTGGGAGACTAAACTCATTTTCACTATATGTGTATATGGGAATAACCAGCCGGGAGGGGTATAGGAAAGAACTCAGATAACAGATACAAAAAAACCAGAGTTTAATGGGGATTGGGGAAAGTCAGAATACGTTAGAACTGATTATAAAAAAACAGTAAACCTTAACAGTGGTATGGTAAAAGCAAAAAGACGGAAGTAAAAGGGAAGAGGGTGAACTGAAATCACGACAACGACAGGAGAACAACCTGAGATTGCACCAGCAAAACTAAAAAAAACACAACAGAAAACGAAAACGGAAAGTGACGCATCTCAGTTAAGACGTAGCAAAGCGGTAAAGCGGCTGAACGGCGAAATGGAGAAATGGCTGAACGGCATTGCGGCTGAACGGCGTATAAGGCGCAGTAAATTATTTTCTATGTGGCGCAGTTGTTATTTTCATTTCATTTCCAATTAAAGAAAATATATATATGTTATACTTTTATACCTTTTTTTTTTTTTTTGAATAAAAGGAATAGAATTTTTTATTGTGAATTTTTTAAGTCTGTTGCGAGATATTTTTATCTTCAATGCTTTATTGCCTTCTAAAATAACTGGATTTTTCTTCTTTTTTTTTGTTATATTTAAAGGATATTTATTTAGGTCGCATGTTTCCTCTTTGGGTGAGTCTGCGTTTAATCTCCGTCTTTATAACTTTGTAATATAAATATCAAATGATATTTCAAAACTTAACAATAGTTGTTATCTTGTTTTCAGTGATATTCACCACACTTAAATGATGTCCAAATCTCCTCATATCCTTGTTATTGGAGCAGGTGTAATTGGTTTAACAACTGCTTATCAACTAAATGAAAAATATGGAAAGTTAATTAATTTAGAATTAATTGCAAAAGATTTACCTGGAGAAAATGATATTTTATATACATCACCAAAGGCAGGTGCACATTGGATTAGTGTTGATTCTGCTCAAAATAATAAACAATTACAAAAATGGCATTATGAATCATATAAAAAATTCTTGAAATTATCTGAAGACAATGAAACTTGGATTAAACCAATGGAACTATATTATGGATTAATTGGTAATGAACCATTTCAAGAACCTTGGTTTAGTAAATTAGTTGATGATTATAAATTCATTGGTAAAGATGAAATTAAATTCCCAGGAGTAAATAATTTATTTAAATTTAAAAGTTTTACAATTTCAACAACTCAATATTTAGTTTATTTAATGAATAAATTAAATAATAGGAATGTTAAAATTACAAGACAATCATTAAATTCATTAAATGAATCAGAATCATATGAATTTCAAGATGGTAATTATCCAGATTTAATTATTAATTGCACTGGATTACAATATAATTTATTAAATGATTGTAACGATCCAAATCTTCATCCAATTAGAGGTCATACTTTAATCATTGAAAATTCTTTACCGTATCAAATGACATTTGAAGAAACTAATCCCTCTGAAGATGGTGAATTTTTAATGTGTTTTCCAAGAAAGGAAGGTGGTTCAGTTTTAGGTGGTATTTATGATACACATTCATCTGAATTTGATTCAACTGTTCATGAAGATTATGTTGAGAGGTTAATTAAAAAGGCTAATAAGTATTTACCTGAATTAGGTGATATTAAAATTATTAGACATAACATTGGTTTTAGACCAGGTAGAATTGGTGGCCCAAGAATAGAATTGGATGGGAAATATATTCATAATTATGGTTGTGGTAGTTTAGGTTATATAGAAAGTTGGGGTTGTGCTGATGAAGTTTTGGAAATTGTTGATAAGCAATTAAATAAACCAAAGTTATAAGTTTTTTCTGTTTTTTTTTAACTTGAATACATTTTTTAATAAACTAACTATAGAACATTATGAATAAATAATAATAAAAAAAATAATAAAAAAAAAAAAAAGAAAAACACAATAGTAAAATAAAACAAAAAGTTCATTTAATCGTCGTCTCTTGAAAAGCTAAACTCCTGATATCCACTACTAATAAAAGCCATATCTATGTACTTATTCCACAGCGATTTGGCAGTTTCGATATCAACTTCATATTCTGCATCATCGTAATCATTACCTTCTTCTTCAATTTCAATTTCAATTTCCTTTTCTTTAGCCTTACCAACTTTAGCCATTTTTCTTGCGAATTTCAACCAATCATGGGCTAATAATCCATCCATTCCATAATCATCCGTTGTATATTGTACTTTATATTCAAAATCCCAATCCTTAATTTTGGAAACTTCTTTTAAATCGATATATAATTGTGAATATCTTTCAGGAGAAAATAATTGTGGTGTATATCCAGGGCCTAATGGTAAATCACTTGGCATAATTGATGGAATAGTTGGATCTTTAGTAATTTTAACCTGATTTTCATATTCTTTTTCTTCTAAAGTTTCTAAATAATCATTAAATTTATCATTCAATTGAAGTTGTTCTTCTAAATTCTCAAAAAATTCATCCCAAGGTTGAAAAACTTGTTGTTCTTTTTCTTCTGTAAATAAACTTGTAATATTATATTCCCAAATTCTAATACCAGGATTAAAAGTTGGTATAACTGAAGCACTAACATGAGAAAATGAATATCTTTCAGAAAATTTACCTGCCTTTTTCTGCCCTTTTAATTTTGCAAACATAGTATCTCTAATACTTTCTAAATAAGTAACTTTACCTTGAGGTGCACCATCATATCTTTTAGATTTATCATTAATTGTAAACCAATCAAATTCCCCATCTTCATCAATTAATCCTAATTCATTATATAAATCAAAATTTGTAGAATTTGATTCATCTTCATAAGTATTGAAATTAATTGGATAGTTTACCGTTTCTTGTATTGATCTCCATGATTTAACGGAATCCAATGGGAAAAAATGATCAATATTCATATGTCCATATAACCCTCCAATTATAATATCTCTATATTCATGTAACCATACACTCATTTTATTATGACAACTTAAATGTAAATTTTTTGGATTTGGTGGTACATGACCAATTATCCAAACTTTAATGTTTCTTTTTCTTAATTCTTTTAATGTATAACCTAACCATTCAAATAATTTATAACCTGGTTGTTTTCTGCTATCACAATTATCATTTAATGGATTTTTCATAAAAAAATACAGTGAATTAATTGAAACAACCGCTAATTTACCAGGTATAACTTCTTTAAAAAAATAAACACCTCTATCAAAAACATGCATTTGTTCAGAGGGTATAAAATTCTTCCAGATTTGATACATTTCTCTTGTTTGCAAAGTTGGGCCTGGTGCAAATAAATTATGTGGATAAACATCATTATTACCTAAAGATGGAATAATACTAATTCTTCTATCAATTGGTAGGGTATCTTCTTCCCCTTCATCCATAAAAGTTTCAGTTATTAATTTTGCAACTTCACGATTCATATCAAAAATTTCCATTTCTAATCTTGGTATCTTTCTATCATTATCATGTCTTACATTATCACCTGTCCAAACTACAAAATCAACTTTATCTTTTAAGTTTTCTTTAATCCATTTTAGTGTATCTTCATACAATAAAATTGGTGAATCACAACCTGACATTGCGTCACCAAATTCGTTTGATTTTTCACTTTTTGGTATATTTTTTTTAATCCTATGACATTTCTCTTCAATTGAAGCACCGGGTATCACATTAACATCCGGATGAAAATCAGTGAAATGAATAAATCTACCATGTATAACTTTTGATTCAATCTCTGTGCCTTCTTTATCAAATGTTTTAATTTGAACTGAATGATTTGGAGTTAATCCTAATTTTAACAATTCTTGCTCATCTTCGTATGAGTCTAATATTTGATTGGTTTCTATCACATTGGAAAAATTCGTACTCGTAATACTTGTCTTTGAAAATTTCTTTAAAATATTATTTATTGTTTCATTAGAATAAATTGATGAAATTGAGTTTAATAAAGAAGGATCGGAAAGAAAATAAATGATTGGAGCCAGAATAAGTACCACTAGAGTGATCTTAGAAATATTCCGTGACATCAGGAAACTAGATTCAAAGTGTACAAGTATATCCTTCCCTTAAGCCCTTAACTGGACTTGTCTGTAACCAGAACAGTTGAAGAGCAACCAAACACGGGGGTCACCGGCCGGAAACACGTCGATCGACGCAAACCCTGTTACTGCGCCATGTCTCTTGTTATTTTTTTTAGAATTTCGCACCCGCCACATTTCGGGTTTTTTTTTTTACCCAAATCCTTTTGTACCCAAAAAACAATTATCCCCTTATTTGTTACTTGAAGCTCATAACTACTGTTTACTAAGTATAACACTTTGCTAGAATTAAATGGATTTAGACACACCTCCGTTGGACTTTGTCTTTCAGGAAAATCCCAATTTACTACCACAACAGCAACCTCAGTTACAGGATCAGCAACAGCAACAGCCTGCCCCCTTTTTGGTCAATCCGATGAACTCTGACCTTGCTTTTGATAAGCCGACTTCTTCAAAAGAAGTTTTAATGTTCAATGAGGGTATATTGGGTAATCCTAATAATAACGTGCAAGTTAGTGCTATTCCAAAAAATAATAGCAATAGAAGTTTAGAAACTTCAACTATTGTTGGATTAGCTGTACTATTTGCCGTCTTATTAGTTTTAAGTATTTTGGCATTCTACTTAGGTTTTAAACGTTATTCTTCTATTCCCGGCTTGAAATCTCGTTTCTTTAATGCAAACAAGAACTCAATTAAAGAAACTAAAGAAACTGATTTAGAAAAATGCCAAAATGAAAAAACTTCAAGTTTATCTATGTTAGGAAACAATATTAGGTGTTTCTCAAATGTTGGAGGTGATGGTGGTCAAAGTATGATTCATGGAGTTGGTCAAGGCACCAGAAACCAATCAATATTTTCAAACTATTCAACTACAAGTTTTGTTAATAAGAATCGACAACAAACTTCATTATCATCTGGTAAACAAAGCTATGTTAGTCCAATCCCTGAAAAAAATAGTGGTTTTAATGATAAATTTTATCTGAATCCTAATGAAAATCAAATAATTGAAAAAAATTCCAGTCATATCTCAAGTTCGGGCTTAAATAACCATATAAGCAACAACAACAACAATAATAATAATAATCATTCTATTCCAATGTATAATTTACTGAGTTCTTCAAACTCTGCTAAATTAAGGGCGGCAAATAATTGTATTTTAACTACTCCTGATGTTTATTTGAACTCTTCAAATGGTTCATTTAATCAATACAATAAAACATCAGAATCTGGATATACACAAGATTTCCATACAGTAGAAAGTTCAAAGAAAACATCATTCACACAGAAACTTGCACAAAAATTAAGTTCTAAATTACCTTCGGCTTTAGCAAGTTCTCTTCTTCGTCATAATGAAAAGGGAGATGATGAACTGAAAGATGAAGAGGCACTACAAGACCAGTCTCCACAGTACACTCTTCAACCGTCTGAACAACTTCAACAACCACAGCAAACATTACAACTCCAACAACAGCAAAGAAGTGCCTTCGAAGGTGGACCTCCTTCAAATGCCAGTTTATTTATAGATGAATACATGTCACCAATTAGATTAATTGATGATAACTTTTCGGCTTATGTTGCTCCTACTAGCTTTACCGCTGGTATGCTAGATGGCCTGAGTCAGTCGCCTGAATGTAGTTTACAAGATTTAGATGCAATCAATAATGAATCCTTTGGAATTCAGCAAATTTCAACATTGCCACCACCACAGCAACAACAAGAAGTCATTCAATCACCTCCCCTTCAATTGGTAGCAAATGTTACCAATCCTCAAAGTTCTCAAAAAAAAACAGGCAAAACTGCAAGACCTCTTACTGCAATTACTGAACGTGGTACAAAGGTTATTTATGAAATGGATGAACTATTAAGCTTAAAACCAATTAAATTATTGAATAAAATGCGTGATGTCGAAACCCCTGGTATGAATGCAATTAAATTGATGGTTTTCAGAGGTCCCAAATTACCTAACGGGTATTCCACCTCTGATATCATACTAAACGATATTAGATCTAATCTCTTTGCAAACGAACTAGATGTTGCATCAAAGAGTATGGAAGTGTTAAGGTTTGTTGCATTTTCATCTGGCTTGGAAGGAGCGGGAAACCCAAAAGTGTTCTCATTGGCTTATGGTGTTTTAATTGAACAACTTTTAGAAAGTGGGCTTGCATTAAAATTACATACACATATAAGAAAGATTTTAGGTTGCTCATTTATTGAAACTATAATTGCTTATTTAGTTTTATGCTGGGATTTTGATTCATTGAGAAAGAATAGTGAAGTCATTAAAGCACTGGAAAAACATCAAGGTAAACCATATGTATTAAAAAGAACATCAGTTTACAAATATGCAATTGAAATGTTAATTAGTGGATATCAAACATCAAAATTGGTTGAAATTTTAACCAATTTTTCAAAACCACCAACACCACATAACTTATTTTCAATTTTGAATGAGGCTGAATTAAAATCTCAAAAAAACCCAGAGATTGTTGGTTTATTAATGTTTTTGAGAAGATTGATTCAAAATGAACATAAAGTTTGTTGTCTTTCAGAAATCAAATTTATTAATTCACCAGAATTAAATAATGTTCATGATGCCGAAACAATGATGAGTCCACCAATTATTAGTAATAATCATGAAATTGGTAGCGGAATTAAAAGTCCATTTAGTAAAAAATCTTTAATACCTGGTGCCATAAGTGGCGCAAATTCTCCCAGTGTCTCAACTATGAAAAATAAATCAGCTTAAGAGTTATATTTGGTGATGGTAAGGTTGAATGTTCGTATATAATAATAAATTTGTGTAAAAGGTGAATATAATTACAATTTTCTTATCTAAGTAGAATAAAGTAAATAACTAAACCAGTATGAAAAACCCAAAGTATTTGGTAATAAAATGAAGAACAATTATAATTAATAGAGGGTATAAAATAGCAATATGCAACAACAAACGAAAACGCTCATTAACAAATTAACCAGAAATTATAATCGTGTTACCAAGTAAATTAATTAAGATGAGAGGAAATGAGAGGGGAGAAGAAGTGATAACAAACAAAGAAAAGGAAAGAAAGACAAGGAAAGAAACAAGAAATCCAAAGAACTTAATAAGTCCAATACTTATGAAGGAAATAAAACCAAGAAAATTACCAAAAAAAAAAAAAAAAGTAGGAAAGGAAGGGGAGTTAGGAATGAAAAAACAAGAAATCGATCTAGTAAAAACAAATTGAGGAATAAAACAATAAATTATGAAATTTTATTTTCGTTTCTAAAACGTTCGTAATTGATAAGTGCTTGCATACAACCCCATTCAGTCAATTTACTTTTCAACCAAATCAATTGAACTGGTTTAGTTAAATAGTCATTACAACCAGCAGCCAAAGCATCTTGTTTATCCTTAGCACTAGTTGATGCAGTTAATGCGACTATAATAATAGGCGATTTGAATAATTCTAAATTTAACTTATCAGAGGGATCGATATTGGAACGAAATTCAATTAGGTTACCTGAACTTGAAGTTGTATTATTGATAATATTATGACTAATATAACCATTATTTTCTTTGATATTATTATTTGAATCACTTTTTTGATTATTTCTTGTATTGGAAGAAGAAGAAGATGATGATTGTGCAAAATTTCCAATATGATTTAATCTTTCTAATCTTCTTATCTTTTTAGCAACTTCAATGCCTGACATAACAGGTAACTGAATATCCATAAAACATAATTGAAAACCACCTTCTTTCCACATCTCTAAAGCTTCTTGACCAGTTGAAGCAATCTTATACATAACATTACATGATTTTAAATGACGTGCCATAATTTTTTGATTAACGAGATTGTCTTCAACAACCAGGACATTGACATGGGATAAAATTTTCGACAGACCAGCATTTTGTGGTTGTCTTAACATATTTGATGGTTTTTGTCTCATTCTAAGTTTTTTAATAGTTGAGTTATTAGTGGCTAAATTGGCAATTGCTGTATTAGAATTGGATGAAGTGGCAGAAAGCGTAGCATTTGGAGGAAGAGATATCGATTTGGTAGGTGTGAACTGACTTGCAGGTGGCTTTGAGACATTTGAATTGGTATCGACACTAGAATTTGGGTTTGCATTTGAATTTAAATTTGAATTCGTATTTGGATTTGCTCTAATATCCATATGACTACTTGGTGGAGTATTAACTGAAGACGGAATTTGTTGCTGTGTAATTGTATTTGTTGTTATATTAGATTTCTGGAATTGTTGATCTAAAGGTGTTGAGATCTGAAGGGGGGTTGGTGACTTTGAAAAATCTATTGGTTTCTTCTTTTTAGGGAAAAGAATGACAGTGGAACTGGAATTGGGACCATTCGTCACCGGATCTAAAGAAGAATGCCTCGTCTTGAACTTACCTTCTCGTGGCAAAGGTAAAGGTCTTCCGTCACCAGCAATTGTAGGCTTGTAGTTGATCATAGAGTCTAGAGAGTTGAATTCAGGATTAGAATTATTCAGTGGTATTGAAGGATTGCTGGTATTGTTTATAGGAAAGGATGATTCACGAGGTGTGAAACCATGTAGACTTTGGACTTGAACTGGAGTACTTCGTTCTTCAAACACGGTACTAGCTCTTGGCTTGGGTTGGGATATCAAGTGTTGAATTTGTGTTTGTAACTGGTTTTGTTGTTGCAATTGCTGGTCAATTTCCACTATGAAAGCATCCGTCATTCTCATACCAGCTGGGAAGTATTGATCCAGAATCTTGTACACCAAGGCATCTGGCTCCAAGACAATGCTTGACATTGAAGCTCGGTTGCTGTTGGGCATTTTCAAAGGAGTGACAGTGCTGGGACAGAATATTGGAGCCGATGGAACGACATTGTCTTTATTCTGTAGCAAGGAGGATCTGGACAAGGATATAGGAACAGGAGAAACAGTAGTATCAGGGGTCATCAGTTCTATTTTGACTAACAAGTCTGATGGGTCGACTTGGACAGCCAAAGAGGTTGGATACTTGCTAATTATCATGGACTTGAGATCATCCACTATGTCACTTGGTCCCACCACCAGAGTTGTTGCCGTTTTACCTGGTCGTTTCACCCAAACACGCCTGGAAACGGCAAAAGACTGTTGCTGGAGCTGTTCTTGACCTGAATGTACCGGGAAGGGAGACACCGATGTAGCGGCCACTAGTGGTGAATGGCCAGCAAATACACTCTCCCGGGAATGTGGTCTCTTCGCAGGAAACATTAGGGTACTTATTGGCCCTTGAAGGTATAGAAGAAGTTGAAATGGAAGTTGAAGAAGAAGAAGGAAAAGTTCAAATTATGTGAAGTTGAGATTCGTGAGAGAATCCGATTTGACCTTTGAACTAGTTAAGCTTAATGCAAAGGCTCACCACCACCCAGGCTATCTCGAAGGTGTTCAGCCAGTTGAAGTTGGGTATTCCACGGTCGGAGATATTACCAAGAGAATTAGATGTGCAGCATTGTTTATGGCAGGGTACAAATGAGTCAATGGAAGCAGAACTAGAGCAGTTAGGCCCAATTCTTAAAGTTCCAAGATTCAAGTTCGATAGAAGTAAGTACATTATCACAGAAGAACAAATTAATAGGGCTCCAAAATATTATCCAACTTCTAGATCATTTATCGTTGATGAAATGACTCCTTGGGTGAAATCTTCCACCGAATTAAAGGGTGTTAAAGAAGATTTGCTAGAATTGGCATACAATGGTAATCTAATGAATCAAAAATATATTTTAAATAATAGATACTTTAGTTTACGATTTTTCCATGAATCACACTATGTTGGTAGAATTAGAAAATCTAAGCCTGGGATTTTAATAACTTCTTCTATAAAGAATAATTTTTTAAACATTCCTAAATTAGAACTTAAAAGTAATGAACTAAAATCAAAAGTTAAAATTGGTCAAATATCAACAAGATGTCATCCAAATACTTTTGCAGTAATTAGAAAAACTTCAAGACAATTAGTTAAAAGAATTTTTTTTGAATTATTCTTTAAAGATTTTGAAAATTTGAAAAAATTTGATGGTTTATATAATATACAATTATACATAATACCAAAGAATCCTGAAGAAATTGAAGAATTCAAGAAATTACTTGAAGATGCTTTGAATAGGGTTCAACGTCTAAATATTAATAATTTAATTCAAGAAGCTAAAAGAGCTGATAAAAACATTGATTGGAGGAAAGTTTCAGAACAATGCTTAATAAATAATATGCAACCCATAAAACCAATTCAGACGATACCGAATCATAAATCAAGATACAATGATAAAAAATACTACAAATGACACCAATCAGGTAAATCTTTTGTTTCGTAACACCATTCAATAGCATCATCATCATTAGCATTTTTTTTATAATATTTATAAGCATGTAAATATAAAACTAAATCATCTGGATTAGGATCTCTATATAATTCCAAACCACATTCATTACATTGTTCATGTAACATTAAATCTTTTCTTTTATTATGAGAATTTTTTTCAATAATATTAAATTCATCAATTGTAAAATCATTTAAGCTTTTAAAAGTTTTTGATAATAAACCATTATTATTATTATTATATAAAGGATCATTTGAAATTGGATAACCCAAATTTCTTAAATGAATTCTAATTTGATGTTGTCTACCACCATTAACCAACTTACATTTAACTAAACTTTTATTCAATTTAGTATTAGTCTTAACTAACTTAAATGAAGTTAAACAATTTGATTTAATTTTAACACCATTTATAAAACCTCTTTTTGAATCAACATGAATTAAATCATCATTACATACAATTTCTTCATCATCAGCACAACTAAACAATCCATCAACTAATGCATAATATTCCTTTATAATTTTTCCTTTATCATTTTGTATTTCTGATTGTAAAGTTGATGCCATTTTTGAATTTTTGCATAAGATTGAAATTCCACTTGTTAATTTATCTAATCTATTAACAATGGTTAAATAATTCAAATTAAATTTAAGTTTTAACATCACTAAAAGTGATAGATAATTATATGCACTATTTGGATGAATTGGTATACCCGAAGGTTTATTAATTACCATTAAATCATCATTTTGAAAAATTATTTCAAGTTTATTTATATCAAAATATTTTATCGGCGGTTCATGTTTATGTTGATTAATTAATATTTTATCATTTGTTGATAATTTTACATTTATCAATTCTTCAAATGATGTAATTGATTTATTATTAAATTGTAAAAGCTCAATATTTTTTAATTTTATTTGTTCTTCATAATATTCTTTATCATGATCTCGAAATTCATTGGGCAATATGTCGAGAAGTTGTCTATTACACCAACGACCTTTTACATTGATTTGATTTTTATAGTAATATGGTTTAACATGAATTAAACCATTTTTGAAAATATATTGTGGGGTCATTTATTTTTTTTTTTTTTTTTTTTAAAAAAAAGAAGGTTTAAAATAAAAAAAATGAAAAAAATATTTAAGTATTTCAATTTTCGTTTTTTTTTTTTATATATATTTATTTTTTATTTTTTTTTTATTGCAAAGAAAAGTATTTATTTACATTATTAAAAAAAGAATTAGGAAAGTAAAGACATGTAATTGAATACAAAATATAGAATGCAAAAAAACTTACTTTTTTAATCAACTTTAATTCTTTCTTTATCACTATAAATACCTAAAATATAAGCCATTCTAATAACTATCAAATCCACAGCCATAGTAATGGAATCTCTTGCTAGAACCATTTTAGAGCCATCGACTTCATGCCAATTTATTGGGACTTCAATAATTTGAATATTTTGTCTAATTGCTAAAATTAAAACTTCAACATCAAATATCCAACCTTCAGTATTTAATTTTGGGAAAATCAAAGTAATTGATTTTTTATTAAACAATTTAAATCCACATTGTGTATCTTTAATAGTTCTAATACCAAATATGAAAACTAATAAATGTAATGAATACATTAAAAAATTTCTAATAAATGATCTTTTAACAACTGCATCAGTTGAAACCATATGAGCTCTTGAGCCAATTACAATTGCTGGTATGTGATTTGGTTGATCTTTATCAATTAATTTAATTTTTTCAATTAATTTATTAAAATCATTGAAATTTGATGCACCATCTGCATCAGCAAATATACCATAATCACCTCTAATAAATTGTAATCCATGACTGACTGCACCCCCTTTGCCTCTATTTTTAATCAATTTAATAACTCTAAAATGATGTGGTTTAATATTCAATTCATTTGCTAGTTCAATTGAATATTCAGCTGTATTATCCGTTGATCCATCATCAACTATTAAAATTTCAAACTCATTTTTATTATAATTATCATTTAAATAATTGATTGATTCAATTAACATATTTTTCAACCTATCAGTTTCATTAAAACATGGAATTACAAGAGATAAAACTATTTCATTATTAATACTTGTGGAATTTCTCTTTGGTAAATTATATTTAATTCTATCACCATTCTTATCAAATATATTATCATTTGTTGTATATTTAAGCTCTGATGGGAATGAATCTCTGGGACTATGTGAAAAAAGCCATATTATGAGATATAATGACAACAATGATGCTATAAATATCAATAACAAAGTCCACCACATGTTATACATTAAAAAGAATAACAATTATCGATAACTTTCATATAAATAAATAAAAAAGAAAACGTTGAATTCTGACACTCTTCAAAACACAAAAACGTGGCGGTGATGAGAGAAACACGTTTTATTTCACTTTTATTTTAATTTATTTTTAATACACATAACAAGGGCCAGAAAAAAACAACAACAACAAAAAAAAAAAAGGTACAACATTAAGAAAGAAAGAAAGGGGAAACAAAAGCATTTAATGATGGATACTAATCTGTCTAGCTAATATCCTTCCATTATCCAGAAATGCTTGGATTAAATCGATATAATACAATGGGTCATCTTCATTAATAACTCTATTCATACTGTTCAATAATTCCGGAGTATTTAATTCAATTTCTAATTCATATTGATTTACAGATTGTTTTTCATTATGTTTATCATTCTGTTTAACTTTTGTTAGATCTATTCTACTGAAAGTTCCATTGTGTATGAAACTAATTCTATCTTTTTCTCTTTTTAAATTAACTTTTTTTTTAAAAGATTCTAAAGATTCGGAATCACCATTATTATTATTATCATATGGTAATTCTAATGAAATTGATAATCTTAAATCAAATAAAGAATTTGGTAAATATAAAATTAAATCTGAAATTCTTTGTTTTTGAATGCTTGCCATTTTTCTTTTTGTTTTAATATCCAATGAGATTCTTGTTGAGACAGGTTTATCACCTCTTTTTTTTTCATTTGATATTAAATCAATCATATGAGATGATTCAACTATGAATTTATTTCCATTTTGTCTTGGATTTTTATTATTTGATAATTTATCTAAATAATTTTTAATTTCATTAAATTGTTCAACTGGTAATCCACTTTTGAAAAAACAATCATTATGAACAAATTCAACACTTAATATAGTTTCAACATTAATTGGTAATTGTAATCTTCTATCTTTTGATTTTTCCCAAATTTGTCCAATTTTTAATTCAACTTCAATATATTTCTCAACATTTGGTATATCAGTATGATCTTGTTTAACTCCTTCAACATTTGCCCAAATCCATTCAGTTATAACTTTATTAAAATCATTTCTTGGAATTGATCCAACGATTGAAGGGACATCTAATTTACTTTTAGTTGTAATTGAATCATATCCATTAACATAGTTACCAAATGAAGAAGAAGAAGAAGAAGTTGTTGTAATATTTCGTCTATTGTTTTTTTTCTGAATTGTGGGTATATAATTTCTTGCCCAAATTGGTGGTTTTTCATATCTTTTTGGTTTAAATTTATTATTATTTATTTCATTGTTGTTGTTATTACTATTAGTATTATTATTATTATTATTAACAGTAGTATTATTAATACTGATTGATTGACTATTTCCATTTTGTAAATTTTCAAGTTTTTTAATTTCATCATGAATTGAATTTGATTTAGTTAATGGATTAAGTCCATCAATTGTTGAATTCGATTTTAAAGTTTTTTGAAGAGGTTGTTGTTGTGGAGTACTTTGAACAGAAGAATAAGAATGATTAGTTGGTTGAATTCTTGTTAAATTTGGAGTCCTATTACCATCAATATCAATATCTTCATCATTTGTCAAATTGCTGATACTACTTCTTTGTTTTGAAGATTGAATAAAAGAAGAATCTTCATGTTTAATATTACTTGTTAAACTTATATTATCATCATTATTATCATCATTATTTTCATTTTCATCATCATCATCATCATTATTATTATTATTATTTTTACCACCACCATTAACAATTTTGGATTCATCTTCATTATTCATTAAATCATGTATACTCATTCTAGGTTGAGATAAAGAAACACCAGATTGACTTGTTTGTAGTTTTGAAATAGGAATTGGAGCAGGCATTGAAGTTTGCTTTGTAGACTCCTCATCGTTTGACATTAGATTCCTAAGATCCATTTTACTAATGAGATGTAATAAAAACCTGAAATAAAACTATAAACAATAAATTATCAAAAGATTTACTATTACTTTAATATTAAAACACTTTTTTTTTTTTTAAACCTTTTTTGAAGAGGAGTTTTGAGGTGCACGGGCGTCTGTGAACATTGAAAACATTGAAAAGGTTAGTCAACTAACTATAAGAAGTAAAATGGTGAATAATGATGATAATAAATTACTTCATTTGAACTTTTTGAAGTTTATTTAATCTACTATTTGCACCACGTAATATTAATCCAAGAAAAACTAACGAAAATAAAACAACTATACCAAACCAACCATCTTTATCTTCAATTAAATTTTCTAAATTCATTCCATAAACAGCTGCAATAAACAATAATCCTCCAAAACTAACTAATCCAATACTAATCTTTAATCCCAATATCATCAATTCATTTCTGTTGGAATCCAATATAATATTAATAATTTCTTCTGTTGTTTTAACATCATTAACACATTTTTCAACGGTTTGTACAATTGAATCACAATGTAATGAATAAGATTCAATTAATAATTCAACTTCTTGATGATTATCTTCTTTCCTCTTTTCACTTAAATATAGTCTTGCTAATTCATCATCTTGATCTAATAATTCATCTAATAAATTTCTAATTAATGTTGATTTTTTTTGAAATTGTAGTAATTTTTTTGAAATTAATAATAAATATTTTAATTTTGTTAAATCTAAATTATTTTCTAATTCATTTAATATACCATTAACAACACTTACTTGTATTTTCATTTCACTACTTAAATTTTCAATTATATTAATTAAAATACTTTCCAAAACAACAATTTCATAAGTTAACTTATTATCATTTCCTTCACTTATATTTTTTAATTTATTTGATAAATTTATAATAAATTTATCATTTGAATATGTTTTTTCATAATTAAATAATATAACTGAATTTTTTTTAATTAATGCTTTAATATGTAATAAATTTAATAAAATAAATTCATCACGAATTAATAATGATGGTACAATATCATTATATTTTTTATCTATCTTTCTTAAATCTCTTGGTAATAAATTATGATTTAAAATTAATTGAATTTTATTTAAATTTGTTAATTTTTTAAAATTTCCATTTTCATCAAATATAATTGAATTCATTAAATCTTCTGAAGTTGAATTAATTAAATCTTGTTGGGATGTAATTTCAATTGTTGAAGGTAATATATTTCTTTCAAGTATAAAATTATTAAAATCAAAAGAAGAATTAAATCGTTTAATTGTTTTATTAAAAGATGATGAAGATGATGATGTTGTTGTTGAAGATAAACATCGTATACATCGTATACTTTGAACACCTATATTTGTATGAATTAATCTTTTGAATGGTAAACCTAATATTCCTTTATTTATCAAAACCATAATTATTATATGATTATATAAATAAATAAATAGATAAATAGATAAATTTCATATAAAATCACATTAAATTTAATTCAATTTTATACCGCGATATTGTTTTAACTTTGTTTAATACTTATTATATTTTTTTTTTACATTATAACAGATTGTATAATATATATAAAAATAACGATAGTACTATAGAATCAAAAAAAAAAAAAGTAATCTGTCATTTATTCTTTAATTTAATAATATTAATTTCAATTTATCTAGTTTTCTAAAATAGAAACAAACAAAAAAAATAAAACTTCAAAAAAAAAAGCGTAATTAATTATGAAAATTCATTATTATTATTATTATTATTAATTTATTTAGTCGGCGCATCATTCATTATTAAAGTTCAAGTGTAAACAAATAAATGAATTAATTCATATTCTTTTAGCCATAGTATGTCAAAGAGGATTTATTCATCAGATCAATTTATAATTCATGAAGAATTGGGTAGAGGTGCCTTTGGTGTAGTTTATAGAGCAACAGATAATTTAAAAAAAATTGATGTTGCAATTAAACAAATTGACTTAGAAATTTCTAATGAAGAAATAAATGAAATTCAAAAAGAAATTAAATTATTATCAACTTGTAATAATAAATTTATTACAAAATACTATGGATGTTTTTTAAAAGGTTATAAATTATGGATTATAATGGAATATTTGGGTGGAGGATCATTTCAAGAATTATTAATTCCAGGTCCATTTAATGAAAATGTAATTAGTTTAATTTTAAAAGATGTTTTAGAATCATTAAATTATTTACATCATTCTGGTAAGATTCATAGAGATATTAAAGCTGCAAATATTTTATTAAATGATTCAGGTGAAATTAAAATTGCTGATTTTGGTGTTGCAACTCAATTATCAAATAATTTATCAAAGAGAAATACTTTTGTTGGTACTCCATATTGGATGGCCCCAGAAATTGTTAAACATAATGATTATACCTTTACTGCCGATATTTGGTCTTTAGGTATTACTGCAATAGAATTAGCTTATGGTAAACCTCCATTAAGTCAATATCATCCATTTGATGTATTATTTAAAATTCCAATTGAACCTTCTCCAACTTTAGGTTCTGGATTTTCAATTGAATTTAATGATTTTGTTAATCTATGTTTAAATAAAGATCCATTAAAAAGACCCCATGCTTCAACTTTACTAAATCATAAATTTATTAAAAAATATCAAAATTTAGATAGATCTTGTTTAATTGAATTAATTGATAAAAAAATAAATTGGGATTTAGAAAACAATAACCATAATAATAATAATAATAACAACAACAACAATAATAATAATAATAATAATTCAACAAAATTAATTGAAAATGATGATAATGATAAAGGTAATATACTATTTGATTTAGATACTTTAACAATAAATAATAATAATAATAATAATAATGATAATAATAATACAATTAAATCAACATCAAATAATTTATCTTCAACAATGAATGGAAAAATATTAAACGATCTTCAAACTTCATCATCATCATCTTTATCATCATCACCAAAAAAAAAAAATTCATCAAATAATTTAAAAGAATTAGATTCAAAATTGAAAAAAGAGTTTAATAGTATATTGAATCAATCTTTTAATAAAATCTCAAATAGATATAATTTAACAACATCACAATATGATAAATTAGTTAATTTCCAGATGTTATTATTAAATTCTTTTTTTCAGGATGAAAATAATGATATTGAATATAAATTATTATTTGAAAAGTATTTTAAATTAATTTTAAAAAAATTAATGAAATCAAATTTAAATAACGAAATTAATTCTTTAAAAAAAAAATTTTTACCAATTTATTTTAATAATTTAGAAATTGAAATTATTAATTTAAGAAAACAAAATATTGAATTAAAAAAAAAATTATCTATTTATCAATCATCATCATCATCAGCATCATCACCACCACACTTAACAACCCCATCATATTATGATGATGATGATTTGTTTACACCAAGACATGAAAATCAATCATCATCTCTAGAAACTCCAATAGATTCATCAACATCAAAAGCATCATTATTATCGATAACGACTACACCAAAATTAATACCAAGTCCAAAACGTAAATCAATAAGTCCAACTAAAACTCCAATAAAAAGAAATTCGAATTTGAAAGTGTCAAGTAATAGAAGGAGTCAATTAAATTCGGTTAACAATGAAGGTGAAATTAATAGTTATAGTAATGATGATAATGATGATTTAAAGAATAAACTATTGCAAAGTAAATCTAAAAAAAAAATAAGTTCGAACAGTAATGGAAATATATCAAATAATGGGAATAATGGAGATATACAAAGAGAAAGGTTACGCCGTATGTTTGGTTGAATGGGAATTACTTATAATCTTAATAACTCTAATATTAATTTAAGCATAAGTATGCAAGGTAAAGATATACATATATATATATAAATATATAAATATAAGACATTTACAGTACAATCGTTAAAAAATAATTAGAAATTACCTTCATTAATGTCATTTTTATCTCCACCATTACCATTATTATTACCATTTTTTTTAAAAAATGGCCAATTATTAATATTAGATCCATTACCTGTCATTAATCCACCTAATGGAAATAAAGGATTTGAACTCATTGATATTGAATTGGGAATACTATTAACTTGTACTCCATTATTATTTATTTGTGGATTTTTTGGATTTGATTTTAAAAAATCAGTTTCAATTTCTTTTGTAAAGTCATCAACGAAATCTAAACCTGGATTGTTGTTTGACGAAAACCAATTGAATATATTATCAGATGGCATTACTGATTCGGTATCTAGTATAAAATTATCAAATTGTTGTTGTTCTATCGTTGGTTGGATATCTGGTTGTTCCGATCCTGGTTGTTGATCCTGCTGTTGATCCTGCTGTTGATCCTGCTGTTGCTGTTGTTGTTGCTGCTGCTGTTGAGATAGTAATTGATTAATCATTACATTATTTAACTGTTCTTGTTGTTCTTGTTCTTGCTGTCGTTGTTTTAAAATTTCTAATTGTTTTAATTTTTGTTTTTCTAATTCTACATTTTTAATTTGTTCTTCATAATCTCTTTTTTTAATTTCAATTTCATAATCAATTACTTTTTTGTTAATTTTTGATTTTAATTTCGATTTAAATTGTGAACATAAATACATTAAAATTGTTGAATATCTTGTACATAAATGTAATTCATCAGGAGCTGCATCTCTTAAGCAAATTGCAGTTTTTTGTAATAATGTTATAATTTCTTCCATTGGTATAACACTTAATTTAATAATTTCATTTGTTGCATTGCCATCAGGTTTTTCTTTACTTGTAATAATTTTATCAATTTCTTGATCATCATTCGTTAAGGTTAAATAACATTTAACAACAAATGCAACGGCTCTAATTACTCTTGTAACCCAGCGAACTGGCATGTATTTTAACATTTTCATTTTAGAAACTCTTTGCATTACAAATAATATTTCTTTTGCTGCACTATATGCTAATTCAACATATCTTGAATATTTTGATAATTCGTCTAATCTTAAATTTCTACCTTTTCTTGAATTTAAATTATTGGCATTTAATGATGTATCACCAGATAATGCTAATGAATATAGATATAATTTTGTATAATAATAATCCAATATTAATTGTTCTCTTTCAATCATTGAACATGTATCTTTAATCATTTTGTCACTTAGATTTAACCAATCAATATCAGATTCTTTATTATTATTATTGTTGTTGTTGTTGTTGTTGTTGTTGTTATGATTATTATTATCATTCCTTTCATTATTATGATTACTGCTATTATTTAAATTTGATATAAAATGAGAACTTGAAGATTTTAATAATTTATAATATTTTTTATACCAATTTTCTAATAATGGTGATAATATATCTAATATTGCTAAATTTTGATATTTATCTAAACTACCTAATCTTGGATTTTGACCATATAAACTTTCATAGCATAAAGTTGTAAATTGTAATAATTCTAAAGTTGCCTTTTGATAGTTATTAAAGTAATAAATTGAATCATTATTAACATCAACTTCACTTAACGTTTGTGACAGCATTGATCTTTTATTCATACCAATTGCCGAATTAATTTCAGATATATGAGTAGCCATAAATACTAATGGATGTTCATCTAATAAAAAACTTAATCTTGTTGCAATACCAATTAACATAAATGACATTATATCAGATCTTTTCATTGCACTTAATCCTGCATATGATTCATCATTTTTATTATTTAATTCATCTTCTGGTGTATTTGCATAATCAGACCATCTAAAATGAATTGCTCTTGGATTCCATTCAGTAAATAATAGAAATGAAAGTAATGTACCAATTGTTCTACTACTTTGTTCACCCCAAACTGTCATACTAATTAACCTTTGACAATAAATCCATAATTGTTCATGAATTTCAATATGTCTTGTTGAATGAGTAGAACCTTCATTATTATTATTATTATTATTTAATGATTCAATTGAATGATATCTTGAAGAAATTGCTAATATTGCACACAATAACATTGGATAACCAGGTAATACATCAGGATCTAATAATTCAGGTGGTATATAAGGAAAAAATGGATGCATTGTTATTATATATAAGTTAATAAATTTTTTTGCTTCCGATTCAGTTAAAACATAATCATCACCTTCACCAATATAATCAATATCCGATAATTTTGAAGTTGGTTTTGGTCTAATTTCTAAAGTTGATTTAATTGCTGGCATTGCTAATCGATTATGCCTTATAGTTGGAAATAATGAATTATCATGACCAAATTTTTCTTTAAGATATTCTTCTGGGGTTAAACCATCATTTATAATATCTTTTGCACTATTTGATTTTTTTAATTTAATTACATCAGGTAACGGATTATCATTTAATTCATTATCATATATTTTTCTTTTCAACGATAATCTTGATTCTAATTGTTCTATTCTTTCTCTTGCATCTATTCTATCTCTATCATCAGCTTTTGCAGGTCGACCACCTAAATGAGCTAGATAGACCATAGTTGAATTACTAGCTATAGTATTTTCAAGAGTTTTAGATTTGACAGAGGCAGAAGAAGAAGAAGAAGAAGAATTAGAAGATTCAGATTGAAGTGAAGTTGAAGAAGAAGCAATAGAGGATTCTTCAACATTTTGTAAACCAAATGTTAAAGAAGGTAGTTTATTATTAACATTATTATTATGATTATTATTGATATTAAAATTAGGAGGTATTAGAGGTAAAGCCTTTGAATTTAATTGTGGTACAGTTTCTTCAATTGATTTAATTGATGGTAATAAAACATTTATATTCCTTGTATTATTTTTATTAAATTTATTATATTTTTTTTTCCCTGATAAAACATTTTTTAGACCACCCCTTTTACTTTCCACAAATACACATTCTTTTCTTTCTCTTTTACATCTTGCACAAGGTGGTTCATGTGGGTTATCAACGTTACCTAAATCACACTTAACTTTTCTTGTTCTACAATTTAGACAAGCTAAATAATTTCTTGTAAATTTTGTCTTTGAAGAAGTATTATTTTTCATTATCGTACCATCAGAAGATTTATCTATAGTTGGGTTTGGAGAAATGGGACTACCATCTGATGAATCCATGATAGATATAGTATTGAAGGATTATAAGATAGGGAGACAGACACAAACAAACAAAAAAAAAAAAAAAAAAAAGGGAAAGAATTTATTTTTATTTATATTTATGTTATATATAATATAATATATATATTTCCTTCCAGTAGCGATGTGTGTCTTTTCGTACAAAAAAACTTACTGAATTACTAATACACAATTAAAAAGTTTTAGTTGTAAAATCATGCAATTAAAAATATGAACCTATATAAAAAGGAGAAAGATAAAGGTGAAAAGGATAATCTTCAAGTTATCTTCACACATCTAGTAAAAAAATAACAATAGAAAAAACTGCCGGTAATTGTAGATTATTTCTAGATAGCATATTTCTTTGTCCACTCTTTGGCATGAGCTTCATATTTAGCACGGTCAGTCTTATAGATATGAGCAATTTCAGGAACCAAAGGATCATCAGGGTTTGCATCTGTTAATAGAGAACAGATTGATAATAAAACTTTGGAGATAGTAAGGGCGGGAGACCATTGATCTTTTAATATATCCAAACAAATGTTACCATTGGAGTTAATATTTGGATGATAGATCTTGGTTTGAAATTGAATCTTTGGAGGTTTGAAAGGGTAATCTGTTGGGAAATGGATTGAAAGAAAAAAAACACCACCTGAATATGGTGAGTCAGGAGGACCCATTATAGAAGCCTGCCAATGATATAAATCATCACCAACAGGACCAGCAGAACATGAAGAAGGTGGATCCCTTCCAAGATCGCTCAATTCTTTGTTGATTCTCTTTAAAGACATGTTTTGGAAGGTGGAGTATAAAAGTTAGTAGTTTTGGAAGTGGTTGGAAGGAACAGGCAAACGACTCGAATGCCACGGAGAAAGCAGAAGATTCTCGATAAGTTCGGGCGCGGTGGACGTGGCGAAGCGCCGGGCAAAATACTGTGGCGCAGTATTGTAAGGTAGGGTAACTGTGCGGCAGGGTAACTGTGGCGCAGAGTTTTTTTGTTTTTTTGTTTTTTTGTTATTTTTTTTTGCCGAGGCGGCGGAGCGCCAGAAGGGGATAAAAACTGCGCCATGTGCGGTGATTTTCTTAGGTTTCTATTTAAAAAGAAAGCGTTTTTGTTGCCCTTTTCTGTTGACTATCCTTCAGATATCATTCTATCTCTAACAATGAATTTGGCTGTATCTTTCAACGACTCGGAAGCGTTGCTTTACTCCCTTAATAACCATCGGGGTGGCTCCACTCTCAACGGTCAGATGGGTGGTCCCCAACAACTCTCTCAGCAGTTGTACAATCAGCAACTTTATAACCAACAATCTCAATCCCATCCTAATCAACAACAACAACAACAGCAGCAGCAGCAACTCTCCAATAATGAGAATGATTTTATTGATTTTGAAAGTTGGATAGACCCTGAAAAGTTTGATGGTATAGAGGAATGTCAAGATATCAACACTAATCAAGGTAAAGATGATTTTTTAAATCCTCCTCCTTCTTCCTCTATTGAATCCAGCAAGAGTTCTCAAATGTCTTCTCCAATAAGCGGAGAGCTTCTTTGTGATAGATCTCCGATCTCTGATGATACTTCCGACGCTATCTCATCTCCTTCAAACCGCACGCCCTTTAGGGATGCAAGAACTTCTATTACTCAATCTTCAAATACTACTACTACTACGACTACCACTACTACTACTGCAAATCATTTGTCATCAAAAATTGCAAAACCTAGAAAAGATAGATCCTCACATAATATTATTGAAAAAAAATACCGTACAAATATCAATACCAAAATTTTAGAGTTAAGAGCGGCTGTTCCAACCCTAAGAGCCGCAGCTGACTCGGAAAATATCAAATTGGAAGATTTAGAAGGATTAACACCAGCTGTTAAATTAAACAAGGCAAGCATATTATCAAAGGCAACAGAATACATAAAACATTTGGAAGCTAAAAATGATGCATTAATTAATGAAGTGGTAGTTTTACGGTCAGCACTGACTAATCAAATGATCCAGCAACAGCAACAACAACAACAACAACAACAACAACAAATCATTAGTATTCCATTACAGCAAGCTCCAATGATGGCTCATCCTCAACAACAGCAGCAGCAGCAACAGCAACAGCAATATATCATTCATCCTGGTACTGGTTCAATGTATATGGCACCTAGACAACAATTCCAATCAATGCCAATTCAAGTACCAGTGGATTCAAATGAATTCATCATGACTCAAAGTAATTATGTTCCAATGCAAGAATCACAATCTCAACAGCCCCTGCAAACGGATCAGCAATCATCTCAACAACAACAACAACAACAACATCAACAACAACCTTCCGATCAAATTCAACAAAATTCGCAATTGTCTTCACCTTTAGAACATCAACAACAACAGTTATCAATGTCTTTAGGAAATAAGATACTCGTTGGTGGTATGACTACTATGGTTGGTTCCCAGATGTTTGATGGTCAATCTCAAGGTTCATCATATAAAGGTTTATCTTCAATTCTACCTTTTCAAAAAATATTCCCTTTCTTATATTCTGAAAATGCCACAAGTCTCATCTCATTAGTCAGAACAATTCTATTTGTTAGTGGACTGTATTTATTATTTCAAACACCGATCAATAATTTTATTGATAGAATTGACCTTGAAACAGAGAAAAATCAAAAGGTTACTTCCAGTAGTAATGAGTCTCACCTTCATCAATCTTCGAATTATAAGAAAGTCACAGGTTTTGAGATTGCTTTAACATTTAGTAAATTACTAAGTTATCAAATTGGACTAGGTCCAAGATTGGAATTAAATGAAAAAATCTCTAAATTTGCTGATTTTAATGAAAAATTTGAAAAATTGATTATTGATAAAGTCTCTGATAAGCAAACGAATAAGTCCGATGATAATACTTGGAATAAATTATATCAATTATTTTTTGACAGTTACATGGTCGACGATAATTTAGTTGAACAATTAAAATCTGATGATATCATTCAATTCCAATTCAATAGAGTCTTATTGACTAAGATAATTTCAATTAGATTAGGTGATACTTTAAGTCATGCTTTCTTTTTACCTCGTTTAATTGATAGTCTACTATTATCAATGGTTAAAACTTTAGGAGGATTAAATGAAAAGCAAAAGCATTTGAAACTATCTGATAAAACTCAATTGATCTTAAAGATTGTTAAAAATGATTTGGAATTTATCGAATCCTGGGCAACATTCGATAAATTACTTAACGTTTTAGGATTAAGCGGAGATTCAATTGATCAAGTTCAATTTAATGGACATTATAGTGCTGTTAAAGAATTCATTGAAAGTAGTGATGAATCTCAATTAAATATCGTGAATTTAATTTTAACTATTAGATCATCAATTCTATTAAATCAATATATGGTTGACTATTTAAGTTTGTTGTCAAATACTGATATGTCAATTGAAGGTGATTCATTGACTAGTGGTGGCGATTATAATTATGACTATTATGATGATGGCGATGATGATAGTGATAGTTGTAATTATACACCTAGATCAATTTCCAATAATTTCCAGAAAAAAGTAGATAAATTATTAGAAAAAGTCTCTTCCGATCAGGTTAGCATCCCATCAAGTTGTGTTAAATTAACAAAATGTCATATTATTTTCAAAAGTTTATTAAATCCAACTGATGCTAAATATATTAATGAAACTGTTGAATTAATTCTAAGTAATGTTGAAAGTGCAATTAATTTCAGTAAAGCTGTTGATTACAACATTAAAGAAGTTTTAAAGAAACAAGGCTTTGAAGATGATGAAGAAGAAGATGGTGATGATAATGAAGACGTTGATCAAGATAACGAAGATAGTTTAAGTGCACATAAAACTGTCAAAAATATTTTAAAATATATCAATTCCTATCATCCATATCATGAAGTTAAGTTAATATCTGAAGAAAATAGAATTTCATTAACCTGTGCATTAATTTTACATTATTATTCTATTGGTGAAATTGAAAAGGGTAGATCATTAATTAAACATATGAAATTACGTGATATTATTGATTTATCAACAAAAGATAACTTCTTAATTCAAGCTGGATCTTATAATTCATTATCAATTTTATCATTCATTGCTTGTTTCAGTACAGTTATCGTTGTTCTAAAACACGGTGTTAATCATTTAGATGAAGAACCGGATTTAAATGATCGTGAGTTAACCAAGAATACTTTAGAATCTGTTGCTGCCTTTTTGAGATTATACATTGGATCATTTTCAAATAATTTAAATCGATTATCTTCATCTTCATCAACCACTTTTACCCCTGTTAATGAAATTCATATCGTTCCAAAAGACGATAGGGTTGATGATTATCCAGTATCTGGCTTGGATTATCAATTGAAGAGTGAAATTAGTCACAAGTTAATCCATTTGGCGATGGATTTAAACGGTTACAGCTTAAGTTGAGTTTTGATTACATTTATATAGTTTGTTCAAAAAAAGAAAAAAAGCTAATTTACTGTTGTTTTCGTTAATTTTTTTTTTTTTTAGTTAAATTTTTGGCCTTTTTTTCTTGTTTTTGGTTTTAAGTTCTTTTTGGTTTTCGAATTTTTTTTTTTGCTTGCTTGCATTTCATTATTATTAGTTTTGAATTAAATATTATTTTTAGGTGTGTGTTTAATTAGTGATCGCTAGATGTTTATATTATTTTTTTTTCTTTATCTCTTTTATTAAATACTTTATTTTTTTGTTGTTCTAGCATTATTTTGTCTTCATTATTTATTTCCCTATCTTCTCTTTCTTAACATTGTTACTTTTTTCCCCGGGTGAATTTCTCTGTATCTTGGTTGTTCGTTAAATAAGGCGGTTTGGTCCCGGACACGCAACGCATTCCGTCGAATTTCTTAATTTATTCCGAAAAGCAAAAACGTCACAGATTAAAGAACCACAACGTAGAAGGGGCAACAATAACTGAAGACAACACACTCAACACAGGACTACATCATCAGCAGGGAGAACCCACGAGATTATGTCAACTTCTACAGCCAACGGCAAGCATCACATCCCAGCAACGGTTTCCGTCTCCCCAGAACTCAAACTCAAAGTCTTTGGTAACCAGAAAGATAAGGTAATTACAAAAGTTAAAGTTTCATCTTCATCAAGTCCTTTGAAAAATCAAGATAAAAGAAAAGTTTCAGTCCCTGAATTACATCATTGGAAAGAACTTGGAAATTATCTGGAGTCCTTACAACAAGTTACTATACCAAATTCAAATAATTCGAACGAAAATAGTACATCACCACAAAGAAGTCCTTTAACAAAACCTTTATCTTACAGAATTTGTAATCATTGCGATAATCCCATATTAGAAACTCATTTAGGAGAGCATATACTCTTTTGTAAGGAACAAAAGTTAAAGAAGAAGGAATCATTGTTTACAAGTGATATGGCAGCAATTTCATCAAATAACAATAATAATGGTAATGGCAGTAGCAGTAGCAGTAGTATTAATAACGGTTCAAATAGTTCAAATTTTTCAAATGGTGCTACTAAAAAGACATCAAATAATAAAAAAAGAAAATTAGGTGATAAAGAAGGTACTCCATTACCGACCTCCAATATTGGAACTCCAGCACCTGAAGATAAAGGTCCAGCGACGAAGAAACAAAAAAAGTCGACAACAACAAAGAAGAAAAAAGAAACAAAGCCAAAAACAATAGGTAGAACTAAAGGTCCAGTTGATGTTGAAAAACAATGTGGTGTCAAATTACCCAACGGCGGATTTTGTGCAAGATCTTTAACGTGTAAGACACATTCAATGGGTGCTAAACGTGCTGTTCCTGGTAGATCTGCTCCTTATGATCAATTATTAGCTGCTTACCAAAGAAAGAATCAAGCCAAGATTGGTGCTGCTGCTGCTGCTGCACAACAGGCGAAAGAAGATGCTTTACACGGAACAGAAATTCCATTAGATGATGAGGAAGAGACTCAACAAGTTTTAGAAGCTGTTACAAGATCATCACCTTGGCCATTAGAAAGAAAAGTCTTAATGCCTACTAAATTAAGAAATTCATTTTTAAGAATGAGAGAGATGTTTGCTGGTGCTATACTTCCTAGAATAAATGGTAATCCGTTGGGACCTCTGCAAGGGCGTGCGGCAGTTTTGAATATAGATAGGGCTACCGATTATGTTCTTCCAATTCGAACAAACCAAACTACAAGTCAAAGAAATGTTCAAAAGCCTTCACAGCAGCAGTTACAATTCCAACAGCAGCAACAACAGCAACAGGTTCAGCAAGTTTCTCCTCAAATAACCCAAGCTGCTTCGCAACTTGGTACTCCGATTATTGCACAGTCTGTTCCTAATGGTTCGACCCCTCAGCAAGCTAACTCATCTGTTGCCTCACCTCTCATTCAAATGAAAGGCCAGCAGCAAGCACCTTTACTTCAACCAAATCAATCACCTCAGCAGCAAGCTCAATTACAGGCAAACGTTCAAAAACTGGAGGCTTCTCAAAAGCTGATACAAAGACAGCAATATTCTCTAAAGCAAAAGCAACAGCAGCAACAACAAGTGCAACAATTATCTTTACAGAAACAAAGAGCGTTGCAACAACAGAGAGCTGCTGCTGCAAATGGCGCCACCATTCAACAGTTGCAACAGCAACAACAGCAACAACAGCAGCAACATCAAGCACAATTGGCTAGGTTAGCTCAAAATAAAGCTGTTGGAAATATAAGAATGAACAGTAGTCCAATGTTGCAACAACAACAATCACAGCAACAAGGCGGGGCAGGAACAGGGGGTCAGGCAGGTCAAATTAATATACAGAATATGACTGCTCAACAACGTCAACAATTTATTATGCAGCAAGCAAAGCGTCGTGAACAAATCTTACAGCAACATCAAGCCCACCAAGCAGCCCAACAAGCAGCCCAACAACAGTTTGCTGCTGCTGCTGCTGCTGCTGCTGCTAATGGTGGAAATCAAATTGGATTCAATGCGCAAAATCAGCAGCAATTTTCAAATAATTATGCAAATGCAAATTCTAATGGTGATTCATCTAGTGGTTTTTAAACCACCGCATGTCCTTATGAAATCTTTGCTTTTCTCTTTTCCCTTATTTTTCTATCTTTTCTTGTTCATATGTAGTGTATTTTTTGTAATATTTTTAACTTTATGTTTGTAGATTAGCAATTTAGCGAACCTCGAATTTGAATCAACAAAACCCACCTAAAGAAAATAAGGACAGGGGGCGAAACATAACAGGAAACTTCTTTTATCAGCTAACCCAAGCAACACTTCATACAATGTCGTTACCAAAGAGAATCCTGAGAGTATGCTATACATTACACATTTAATTCCGATGGCAATCAATTCAAACAGTTCCGCACCTATTGAACCGAATGCAACCGGATTATTAATCTCTTGAACGGAAGAGTATACTGACCGCTTTTACTTTTACATTATAGGAAACAGAAAGATTATCCTCCGATCCAGTGCCGGGAATAACGGCTACCCCACATGAAGACAACTTAAGATATTTTGATGTTAAAATTGATGGGCCATCATCATCACCATATGAAAATGGTAAATTTACTTTAGAACTTTATTTACCTGATGATTATCCAATGGTTGCCCCAAAAGTTCGATTTTTAACAAAAATCTATCACCCAAATATTGATAGACTTGGCAGAATTTGTCTTGATGTTTTGAAAGCTAATTGGTCGCCTGCTTTGCAAATTAGAACCATTTTATTATCAATTCAAGCTTTATTAAGTTCACCAAATCCTGATGATCCTTTAGCAAATGAAGTTGCCCAGCATTGGAAAGATGATGAAAAGGGCGCTATTGAAGAAGCTAAAGAATGGACCGTGAAGTATGCTAAATAATGACTTTTTATAATATACTAGATGTTATTTATTTTCAAATTATCACCGATTGTTTATGCCTTTAACATATATATCCCTTTGCAATATTGAATTTTGAGTACTCTCCTTGGTTATGTGAGTACTTCTGTTGTTATTATTTTGTTGCTAACAATATCGCTATTACTTCCGTCTATTTTTTCTCCCTTTGTACCATTTCTATAGACTACATTTTAGCTATTCTCAGATATTCATTTTCTTAATATTTTATGATTTTTTGATAATCTTCATTTATTACATAGTCTTGAGGTGAATTTAATAATATAGTAGATAAACGAAAAAAAAAAAGCAAAAATTAACGTAATTACAAATGAAATACACGGGAATTCTCACTGACCTTCAAATTGTTATCTTGCGATTCTCTTGTGTTATTTATTAAAATACCATTGCCCCAAACAGCCCTTAGCACATCGTAAAAATCATTGACATATAGAATACGTAAATTCAACTTCTCTAAGATCCATCTTTCAGGGCTTTCAAAAATTTGTATGCTTTTAGAAGCATCCTTTCCAGAATGAGTTGAGGTTTTGGTCTTAGACTTTAGATTTTCCAAATAGCATTCTTCTGACGACACCAATTCTTTTAATTGTTCAAATTTTTTATATTTGGAATAATAATAACTGTTTTCTAGTTCAACTTTTTCATCTCCCATGTTATAGATATAATCATCAATAATATCTTTACGGTTTAGTCTTGGGACCACTACCACATCAACTGAACCAATCAAGTGAGCTCCTAGCAGCTTTTCTTTTAATCCGCCTATAGGGAGAACTTTGCCAGTTAATGTAATTTCACCAGTCATAGCTATATTTTGGGGGACTTTCTTTTTAAGTATAAGAGAAAGCAAACATAATGTAACTGTTATACCAGCTGATGGGCCATCCTTGGAAATAGCACCTTCTGGAACATGTAGATGAACATTCAATTCTTTAAATCTTTTCAAAAGCTCTTCACGTGAGTTAGATTGAACGGATATACGATCATCATGTAATAGCTGTTCCACCAATGTTTTAGCAATTTTAACACTTTCCAATAAGACGTCACCTAATCTACCAGTACAAGTGATTCCATTAGATCCATTTTCTATACCAACCATTTGAAATTTCAATAATGATCCCGTACCATTAGAGTTATATGACAATCCATTGACCATACCATAATCTTGTTGTAAAGTGGTAGGATTTGATGATATTCTGTTGGATTGTGAAGAATGATCTGGTATTCCTAGGTATATTGGAAGATCCGCTTCAGTAACAACAGGATTGTATGTAGATTCAGAAGTTTCAATTGATTGCAAATATTCAATAGCTTTAGATCTACATATTTTTCCTATAAACCTATCCAAATTTCTTATTCCTGCTTCATTACTGTAATCCCTAACAATTTTGGAGATTGTATCATCATCTAAAATCAATCTGGGTCCTATTGTTAACTTTTCGTTCCCCTTATCTGATGAAGTCGTTAAGAGGTTTAACTTGATTTGTTTAGGTACCAAATATTGTTTAGCAATCTTTACTTTTTCAAAGGTATTATAACCAGAAAGTTCAACAACATCCAATCTATCTCTCAATGGTTCACTTAATTTCCACATATCATTTGCAGTACAAACAAATAGAACTCTTGATAAATCTATTGGAAAACCAACATATAAATCAAAAAAATTAGAGTTTTGTTCCGGATCTAAAATTTCTAATAAAGCCGATTCGGTATCACCACCTCTACCACCACCAATGGATTTTTTAGAACCTATTTTATCAATCTCATCTAACAAAATAACAGGATTCATACAGCGTGCTCTACGTAGAGCTTGAATTATCAAACCTGGAATTGCACCAACGTAAGTTCTTCTATGCCCTTTTAAATCTGCAAAATCATTCAATCCACCAAGAGAAACTCTCTGAAACTTACGCCCCAAGGTTTTTGCTATAGATTTGGCTAACGATGTTTTGCCGACACCTGGGGGGCCGGTTAATAGTAGAATTGGAGGCTTCACGTCAGATTCAGCATTATCAGCTTCCTTTTCAATAGTAGAAATTTTCTCTCTGGACTTTTCATGTAATTTCAAAACAGTTAAATATTCCAATATTCTATCTTTTGCATTGTTCATACCATAATGGTCCCTGTCTAAAGCTAGTTTGGCCTCATTAAGATCAGGAATTGAAAATATTTCAGAATCAGCTTTCTCTTTATTGATTACTTTCTGCTTAACCCATGATAAGTCGACAATAATATCCAAATAGTTTTTTAACACTTGATAATCAGAACTACTCTCACTCATTTTTAGCATCCTTCTAAAATCTTTTAATATTAACCTTTTACCTTCACTTGAAATCATCAAATTATCTAAATTATTAATAAATTCCTTAATTTCTTTTAAATCGTCATCATTTTCAACATCCGAATTGGCTTCATTTCCTTGTGGGCCGTTTGAAGTATTGTCATAACTTTGGGGTGCATTGTCAAGTTTCCCTCTTGAATTGGGAATATTTGATGGATTTCCAGGTGCTTTCTTTAAGCTTGACTTATCAATCTGGTCGAATAATAATTTCAAATGTTTCAGGTGGTTTGTAACAAACTGAACTCTTAAAAGTTTTCCATTCGTGTTGTCGTTTGAATCACTGTTAGACATTATAATCTGAGATGACCAAGTAGACTGATTGGAAGAAGTTTGGGGATTTAATTGTAAGTTTTTCCAAGACTGTAAAATATAGAAATTCTTATTAAATTCAATATCATTAGCATTCAAAGACAGATCATTTGCAGGACTAGTAGAAAAAAGATCGTTTTCTATGATACCATTTCTTTGGAATAGCAATAGATCATCACCAAATATCTTAACATTAAAAAAATTAATTAACTTCATAAAAGAAAATAATCTTTCAAATTTATTCATCTCGATTAGGATCTTGAATTTGTAAATATTCAAAAATATTTTCAGATATCCAACTAAGTTGTTTATTAGTCTTAGGATATTACCAACTTCTAATCTAGTCTGATGGAGAGTGTCGATTTCAGAGCTTTTGTCATGTGCTATCCCGGTTATTCTTGAATTATATACCTGGTTATAATCTTGTCGTAGTTCATTCAAGCTTTTGATTGTCTCGGGAGCAGAAAGTTGAAAGTACAATAATCCCGTAATCGGAGATAATTTAAAAAGTAAATAATTTAAGAGTTCGTCTTCATCTCTTTTATCGGGTTCAACAGGACCAACTCGACTTGAGTTGTCACCGTCTTGGTCTTCTTCAGTATTTTTAATTAACTTGACTTTTCTGGTTCTAGTGTCCACATCAACTTCAAATTTATCACAATAAGTAATAAAATCTGCAATGTTACTGAAAAACTGAAGAACAAAAGGAATAAATTGATCAAATGTATCCTTAAATAAACTTAGTTCTTCCAAAGTATAATCATAATCATATCCAAGTTGCTCTAAATGAGGACTCACACTATTTTTGTTGTCTATTAGCGAAGATGAGGATAGTGGATCAATTTTTGATTCCTTTGGTTTATTTATTTTAAAATCGTCAATTATTACCACACTACCTTCTTTGCTTTCTTTATCATAATTAATTAATTTTGCCCTAGAAATTGCATCCACTGTTACAATAATGCTTTGAATTCCTATTCCGGATTTTTCTTTAATTTCTTGGTGCTCCACATTGGTAATCTTACACACTGTAACCACATCTTCCCCTACTTGACCAGCTGAACAAAATCCAGATTTGACAGCAACAATCAATTTACTGCTTGTATCTAGCCCAAAGATATCATTTATAGAATTAATGCCAGCAACTGCATCACTTGATAATTTTGTAAAAGAATCATGATTGGGGGTGACCTCATCTAAGATGTCTTGTTGAATATACATTTGAAATCCCTTATCATTAAATATGTCAAAATCTTTATTATTAGAACTATCAACAGATGGGTCATTGCCATAACTTACAAACCTTCTCAATAATTCAGCTATGGAATCTAACTGCCCATTAGTATCTAAAAACTGGGTTCTGTATTTAACATCAGGTAAGTAAACCACACTTTTATTCTCCCCATCCAGTTCCAGTACTGGCAATTTCCTAATAATTGGTGCCTCTGCCATTTTTGCTTAAAAAAATTAAAGCCTCAATACTAAACCAGCAGTATTGAATGCAGTCCAAGAATACAGTGTGTCTTGTCTTTTCTCTATACCATCACTTGATCACAGAGCGAAGGTGGGGTTGCAGTTGCCAAATTGGGAAATTTAGTGAAACTGGACCTTTCAAGAAAATTAAACTTTTTTTCACACTTTTATTATTGATATGACTTGATATAAAACGACAAATTAGATTACATTAAAGAGAGAGAAAGAATAAAAAAAAAACAAAGAGAATAATAAGAAAAGTAGTACATGACCCAAATGAAAGGAGAGAACAATGTTAACAAAACCAAACAAAAAAGAAACCTAATACTGATGAGTGTGAATAGAATCCACATGATCAACCTTGATCATAGGTCTATATTCGGATTTCCACATCTGTTCCTTAACCCAAGAAACACATTCATCAAAGTCTCTTGGAACTTTAACTAATCCACCATCTGGTGCTTCTTCTTGTTCAACTCTAGCTAGACCTTCTTCAATTGCTTCTAAAATGACTGCAGCAGCAACCTTAGCACTAGTTTCATCAATAACTTCTAATGGGGCTAATAAACCATGTTTAATACCATGCTTGAAAGCTGGAGAATCTGAACTTAATTGATCGACAGCAGCTGAAATCATACGTTCAGAAATATAACTTGCTCTGGATAAAACAGCTCCTAGACCAATACCTGGAAAAGTGAAACAATTGTTGTTTTCTGAAATAACATAGCCATCAACTGGTTTAAAAGGGGAACCAGTAGCAACCAGAGCATTGAAATCTGTCCATTTTAAGGCATCTTCAGGAACACATTCATGTAATCTTGTTGGATTTGATAATGGGAAAATAATTGGTTTTGGATTATATTTGTACATTGTTTTAATAACCTCTTCATTGAATGCACCGGATTGAGTAGAACAACCGACTAAAAGGGTTGGTTTGATCTTCTTAATAACCTCAACCAATGATTTGGTGTTGATTCCCTTCCATTCACTTGCTTTATCAGCGAATTGCATTTGAGTTGGAGATGATCCTTCCTCCATGTTATCTAGAATTAACCCACGCTTATCTAGAGCATGAATTTTTGATCTTGCTTGTTCTGGGGTGGCACCCTTGGTAACCATATGAGAAACAATTTGATCCGCAATACCCATACCAGCTGAACCTGCACCATAGACAACAATTTCAGATTCCAGTAATTCCCTGTTGGTGATCTTTAAAGCAGCAGCAAAAGAAGCCATAACAACTGCACCTGTACCTTGAATATCATCATTGAAACAAGGAATTTCCTTACGATACTTCTGTAGTAATGGTCTTGCATTACTGACACCAAAATCTTCAAAATGCAGAACGGCTGATGGGAATCTTTTTTTGATGGTCTTGATTAATCTATCAAAGTAATCATAATATTCCTTACCGGTGATACGACGATGACGTCTACCCATGTATAGTTCATCATTCAACAAAGTTTCATTGTTTGTACCAGCATCAACACCAATAGCAATAACTCTACCTGGGTGTAAACCAGCGCAAAGAGTCATTAAGGCAGCCTTGGCAATACTGATTCTGACTCCACCTTGGCCTTGGTCACCAATACCTAAAATACCTTCACCGTCAGAGATAACAATATAATCAACATCTTTTGCTTCACCAAATGCAGCTAAACGTTCATCAATTTTTTCTTCTGTTTCTTCCTTAGAAACTTCCAAGAAACAACCTTCTGGCTTTCTAAAACGATGTGAATAAGCAGCAATTGCATCTCCTTCAGTTGGAGTATAAACGATCGGTAATAGTTCTCTGATATGACGTCTAACCAGTTCATAGTATAAAACTCTATTTTGTTGTCTCATTGACGTGCAGAAATCATTCTTTGCTAGTGGTGTTTTCAAGTAATGAAGTTGTTGGTAAGCACGATCAATTTGTTCATCTAAAGTGTTGACGACTCTTGGTAAAAGACCATTCAAACGAAACATATCTCTTTCTTCATACGTGAAAGCAGAACCCTTATTAAAAAGTGGAGAGTTAAGTAATTGAAAACCATGTAAATCACACTCGATTGGACCATCGGATGATAATCTTGTAGCCTTTGGTTTTGGAGCGCTGGTTGAAGCAGCATGCGAGGTAGATTCAAAACGGACAAAGTGTCTGAATGAGGAGAGCTTTCTTTGAGAAAATGGACGAGAGAGCATCTTTAAATGAGAAATGTAGTGCTGTATTAACAAATAAAATGCAAAACAAGATGAAGTGGAAAGATCACAAGGAAGAATAGGATCAGATCAATGAAGGAAAGACCGAAACCTCAATTTCACTACGGTGGATAACGGAAAAACGTACATATTTATACAAATTATATAGGCGATATATTTTTTGAACATCGGACAGCATCGGGGCTGTGACGCCGCACTACTCAGCGACGTCCGTCGGAAAAAAACATAATACTGCGCCACAGCGTACAAACACGGGAAAGGCCAGGAACATGGCGCAGCTTCGGTTTTGCAAACTCCGGCCAATTTATTATATAGAGCGATTTTTCTTCGAGTCATAGCCAGGTTGTGCGGTACACCTAAAACAAAGCTCATGGACCCCGAAGAAAAGAGAACTCGAACGGTCTCAAAAGCTCTGTCCAAGATCCTCAGACATCAGGCTGCTAGATATGGGCTTACTGTAGATAGCAATGGGTTTGTCAAGTTGCATCTACTGCTCAAATTGAACCTTTTCAAGTCTTTGAATGTTCTCCCTGAGGAAGTTTTCTCAATTGTAAACACTAATGATAAGCAAAGATTTAAAATTGTTCTTTATGGGGAGCAAGTACAATCTTACGATCCGATTTTGCTGAATGAGTACAACATATGCGCCTTACAAGGGCATTCGATCAAATCTGTAACCACTTCTTATAACTTACAAGAACTTAAATCTTTCTCGGACTTCCCTGACTCTATCATTCATGGGACAAACATCAATAGCTGGAACTTGATCAAATCTTCTGCTGGACTGAACAGAATGAACAGAAACCACATTCACTTCTCTCCAGGCTTACCTAAATGGTTAGATGATGACCACAAAACCAACCGCAATGAAATTATCAGTGGGATGAGAAGGTCTGCGAAGATTTTAATATATTTAGATATTGAAAAAATATTTAAGAACACCCACCTCAAATTTTATAAAAGTGACAATGGAGTTATTTTAACCCCTGGTGATGAGAATGGATATGTTACAAAAGATTATTTTCTAAAAGTCACTGATATTAAGGGGAATCTTTTGAGATATTAAATTAATGCTTTATAATTTAAGCTTTTATATTTTCTACAATTTTCTGTTCTAATTAGTATTAATTGGATTAGTATATATAAGTAATAAGTAGTATTTATAAAGAAAAGCCGTATATAAGTGGCAAAGGTGAGATAAGAAACTAACTCAAGAAATTAAGAATAAATTATAAAGCAAATTTGAGTTAACTATAGCATATATCTGAAATGTTTGTTTTCCATATCAGTTAAATCCTTGAACCCATTTAAAACTGCTTCGCTTTCTAACTCACCTTCAACTTTTCCGTATTTTTTATCTCTTCTTCTATTTTCCCACATTAAACCTGCTCTGTAAACAATAGCTAAAAACATCATACCGCAATAAGAACTCAATAAACCAACAATACCTGAGTAATACTTTGGTGCTTGTTTTGAAAAGAAGATTTGAGCTCCGATAATATTACCAGCTGCATAAAAACTATACCAAACTGCATTGGATATAGTTCTTTTAGTCATTCCTGCAACATTGGCATTCAATAGAATCCAAGATAGAATAACTGGACCACCAATAATATACTGTAGCCAAGTACAACCAACTAAAGCCCATTTATGTTCTAACGGAATAACATGAATCCCAATTAAACCAGCTGCACCTGGAACACAAGTTAAGAATAATAAAATTGCTCTTGTATTTTTAATTGTAACACCTACTATACCTGCTGCGAACACAACAACAAATTCGATAGCACCAGTTGGTAATTGTAAAATTGTGGTTGAAATACCAGAAAATCCAAAACCTTTCAATAATGCAGATTGGAAGTTAGATGAACCACCATTGATGACACCACAACCTAAACCAACTAATGCATAGAAAGCAGTTTTCCAATCTTTGAAAACTTCAACAATTTGATAATTCTTGTTCTTTTTATTCTTTAATCCCATTAAATTATGAGAAACCCTTTCAACTGCGATAGCTTTTTCTCTTTCATTTAAAAATCTAGCATCAGCTGGCGTTGATGGGCAAAAGTAATAAAAGATTACTGACCAAACCAAGTTCATTAAACCAATTGTTAAAAAAATTAATTTCCAAGGTTTGATGGCTGCATGAGTTGCATGGCCAAGACCATAAGAAATAAGAGCACCAACACAGGTAGCAACACCATTAAATGACAAGAAAATACACATTCTCAAAGGTTGTTCAGATTTTTTATAAAAGGCAGCATTGATATTCATACAAGAAGGACTAATTCCTGCTTCTAGGATTCCTAATAAGAATCTTAAAACTAAAATACCACCGTAATTCTTAGCACCAATATGACCCAATAGGATGATAGCCCAAATAAAGACACTAATACCAGTGAATTTAGCAACAGGTAGCTTTTGAATCAAATAATTAGCAGGTAATGCACCAGCAAGATAACCAAAATTAAATATAGCAGCAACCCAAGAATATCTCTGACCAACATCTAATCCTAAATCTTCTTTGAAAGAATAAGCAGCAGCATAATTTAAAGACAATTTATCTAAAAATTGTAATGTATAAGTAACACATAACAATGGAACAATATGTCTATCTAATTTTCTAAGAATAGTCTTATTCGTTTGCTCAATTTCTTCAGGTGATATATCTTTAGCATCACCATACAAATCTAAACCTTCAGCACCTTTTCTTTCGTCTTCATTTAATTCATTCAAACCATTTGAAACAACTGAAGTGATATTCACGATGTTTTTCTTTTCATCTGAATCGGTGGCAGACAAAGACGCTGAATCTTTTTCTGTGGCGTGTGACATATTTCTTCTTTATGTATTGATAACCTTTGATAGTCTATACTAAAATTTAAAATTAGAGTTTCCTATTAAATAAATATCAGGGATTTTCAGAACTCTTTATACAAATTAATTATAGCAAGTCTACTGTTATCTCTAATTACTTAATTAAGTAAATCGATGATCGTAAATGAATTGATAATAGATCGCAACATAGAAACGTTTTTTTTCCACTAAAGGTTTATAGCGCAAGGGTGCGTCAGGGTGCGGGAGTCCAAATGCGATACGATAAGAAAACTATATCAATTCTTAATACCGTATTGGGTAATATCACACTATTATCATGTTATCGGCAGCCATTGAAATCATTTAACAGACCTTTTGTGACATGCTGAATGACCAACCATATCCTCTTTCTAATCAAATTTTATGATGATATAAAGGCCTTATCATATCTCATTGTATTAATTTTTTTTTTTTGAATAGATTTATCAAACTGTCATTGAAAATTCAATAACTATCATGCCATCAACTTCGTTTCCAAAATTTCAAATAACCCCTCAAAGATTAGTCCAAACAATTCATCAAACATCCCTAGCATTTGGTGCAAAGGGTCAGTGGGGTCCGAACCCAAAGACTGACACAGGTGTTTGTAGACTTGCATTATCGGATGAAGATAAGGGTGTTAGAGATTGGTACTGCAATGAATTAAAATCATTAGGTTGTGAAATAAAAATTGATGAAGTCGGCAATATCTTTGGTATTTATCCAGGTAAGGATAATAGTAAGCCACCCATTGCTGTGGGATCTCATCTAGATACACAACCAACTGGGGGTAGGTACGATGGTATTCTTGGCGTTCTAGCGTCTTTAGAAATATTACGTACTTTTAAGGATTCCAACTTCATTCCAAACTTTCCAATTGCCAGTGTTTGTTGGATGAATGAAGAAGGTGCTCGTTTTCCAATGAGTATTATGGGTTCTTCAGTTTGGGCTGAATTGTTGTCAAGAGATGATTGCTACAAATTCGAATCAATTTTAGATATTGAGCCAGTTACCGTTAAGCATGAATTGGAGAGGATCGGTTATTTAGGTTCAGTTAAATCATCTTTTAAAGAAAATCCAATCGCAGCTCACTTCGAATTACACATCGAACAAGGTCCAATTTTACAAGATGAAGAAAAGGAGATTGGAATTGTTGAAGGTGTTCAAGCATATTCTTGGTATAATATTTATGTTAGAGGAAAAGCACAACATACAGGTACTACACCATTATCAGCAAGAAATGATAGTTTGTTGACAACAGCTAAGATGATTGTTAAAGCAAATGAAATTGCTCATAAGTATAATGGTTTGTGCTCCATTGGTACTTTAAAATTGGAACCTGCTTCAATTAATGTGATTCCTGATTTAGTTCATTTTACTTTAGATGCTAGACATAAGACTGACGATGTATTAGTTAAGATAATTGAAGAATGTAAAATTGAATTTGATAAGATTGCAAATGAGCCAAATGGATCTTCAGTTAAAAAGGCAACTGTTACATGGGATCACATACATACATCACCAGCTGTTCACTTTAATGGAAACTGTATTGATTGTGTTACTGATTCTTCAATTGAATTATTTGGAGAAGATAAGGTTGCTAAAATTATTAGTGGTGCCGGACATGATTCTTGTGCAACTTCACAAATTGTCCCAACTTCAATGGTTTTCATTCCTTGTAAAGATGGTGTTTCTCATAATTTTGAAGAATATTCAACTCCTGAACAAGTTGAAAATGGGTTTAAAGTTTTGTTAGGTGCTGTTGTTCGTTATGATCAATTACGTTTATCCGGTGAAGTTGAATAAACTCTTTGTTTGTTTCTTGCATTTTGTACATACAAATTAAATAAATACATTTAAATAATTCTCTATCTTATTCTCTGTCTTTTTTTACTCTAGCATGACGGTGTTAAGGATTAAGGAACACCGATTTTCGGTATTAGTTTTTAAGTGTTCCGCTAACCCGAGGAGGAAACCGCGTAACTAACAATTGGAAGCTCGCATTTCTACGAAAGAAACAACACGAAATATTAGGCGAGAAACTATAAAGGTATTTTATATTTCTAGTTTTCAGGAGAAAAGTCTTCAAATGTTTACATGTTAAACAAAGTAGAAAATCAAAAAATAAAATAAAAAGAAAAGACCAGATTTTGGCTCGTCTACATTGCTGAGGTGATCTTGGCTGGGCGGCGTATGGCAGATTAAATCTTTTGGTAATCTACTGGCATTGTTCTCTGTAATATCTGTAGTTGATAGTTTTAGTTCATCACACATCATGTATGCTTAACATAGAAATAAATTTAGTTTAGGTACTTGCTGTCCACAAACCGCCTTACATGTATCAGTTGTTATCCAGTGATAAGAAAAAAATCCAAAATTCCTAGAGCAAGTTATATATATATGTACATACATCTAAAAACAAACACGAAAAGTACGTTGTTTCAGTTACCACGAAAAGGATGATTTTTATAATTGAATCAATATTTGAATAAAATTAGTTACAAACTAGTTCAAAGAAAAGATCAATATAAACTTGAGTCGGTATACACGTCTAGTATGTGCGTAAAATTAACAACAACAAAAACAGAAGTATAGTAATTAAAAGGAAAAGAAAAGTTAAATCACATGATTTGAAAAAAATAAGGTAAATTATAGGTTATTATAAAAAATAAAAGGCATAACTTATTAAACAAGGGGGTGCAAAGTGATAATATATTTTAAATAGCTTAATTGTTGCTATTATTATATCTAAAGTCTAGTAAATTTGATAAGGCACCGACAGGGCAAGCTTTCTTAAAGAAACGATGACCAAGTAATTCTTCAGAAGATGCTCTGTATTTAACTTCAACACATAAACAAACACTTAAGAAATCCATAATTTCTGAACTTAAAATTTCGGGGTGCTTTAAGGTAGGGGTACCGTTTGAAGCAATTAAATATAATGCTTTTAAAGGTTCTTCATTCAAATAAGGAGGTTCACCCTCAATCATTTCAATTGCCACTATACCTAAAGACCAAACATCTGCTTTCTCATCATATTCTTTTTGTCTAACAACTTCTGGGGCCATCCAATATGGTGTACCAACCATGGTAGCCCTTTTCGATTTTTCATTTGTTAATTCTGCTGAAAAACCAAAATCTGTAATTTTAACGTTACCTTTTGCGTCTAATAAAATATTATCTGATTTGATATCTCTATGAATAAAATTCTTTTTATGTAAATGATGTAAACCTTTTGCAGTTTCATAACAAATACAAGAAATTTGTTCCTCCGTGATTTTTTTATTATTGTCAATAACATCTGTTAATGCGCCACCTTCCATATATTCCATAATAACCCACAGATCAGAAGATCCATTTAAGTAAGCTTCAATGAAGTTAACTATATTTTTATGATGAGAATCTTTCATAACTAAAATTTCATTAACTATTAATCCTTTACGTGATTGTTTATTTAAATCCATTTGTTTAATTGCAACTTGTTTCCCACCTAACTTTAAAGATTTTGCAAGATAAACTGAACCTGAAGCACCTTGTCCAGCTTTTTCAATAATTTGAAAAAATGGTGCTGGATTAGAATTTATTACAACTGATCTTAATTTTGTCATAATTTGTGCATCTGTTAATGTTGATATACGTTTTTCACTTTTCCGTGTTTTGCCAGGAGTTCTGGATATCAAATCTTGATTTGTCTTATTTCTGGCAGTTGATGAATTAGAATATGGATTAGTTGTAGCAGATTGAGGTGATGAAGTTGCGGAAGCAGAAGTTGCAGCGGCCAATGCCATATTCTTATGAGAAGGTGAATGTTTGATAGAACGTTGCTGGTTTGCCTGTTGTTGCTGTTGTTGTTGATGATGATGAGGAGGCTGCTGCTGCTGTTGCTGTTGCTGCTGTTGAATGGTCTTAGTTTGAGTTGGAGATCTTTGATATCCATTATTTGATGAAGAGATATTAAATTTCTTTGGTTGGAACGGATTTTTACTATTTTCAAGTTGATTATCTATAGTTGTACCCTCAATTGAAGTAGCCGTAACACCAGGTTTAAGTGTATTCAATTTCAAATTTTGATGAACTTTCAATGAAGCTGCAGTACCATTTGGATTTTGAGGAACTTGACCTTTAGGTTTTAATAACAATGGGGCTGTAGTAGTAGTATTAGTATTAGTATTAGTAGTAGTGCTTGGGAAAAATGCAGGTGCAGCCGGTGCTCTTCTTGCAGGAATGTATTTTTGCTTTTCTGTTTCATTTGGAGGTTGTTTGAAAGAGGATGAGAAACTATTATTTGAATTGGCAGAAGGTGGGGCTGGAGGTGCTCTGCGTGGTTGTAAAAATGTATCTTCTTTTGGTTTTGCTGGTTCAAGTGCAGGAGTCGTATTATTATAAGAATTTGTAGTTGAATATGGTTTTGTCATATCGCTCATTAATTTTGTTTTTTGAGGGGCCATATTATTATTTTGCAGTAATAACGGAGAAGAAACCAATGCTTTGGAAGCCATAAATTTATCATGATAATTCATATTCGGAGTGTATATTTCAGTATAAGTATTTAAAACATCGATGACGGCACTTGGATCATTTTGAATGTCTTCATATGTAATATTTGAACTATTAAGCATTGCAACCCATTGAGGAGGGATTCCTTTAACTTTAAAAGTCCCTTTATTTGCATCATAAGACAATTGGGTTTCATGAGTAACATTAAGAGGAGTTGAAAATCCTTTTTTGGGGCATTTCGATAAAATTGAATCAACCCAACTATTTAATTCTGTTTCAGTTTTTGTAGCGACAAAAGTTGAACCTTCTCTATGAACTATTTCAAAACAATTTGAGCGTATTTGATTTTTAAAACAGGCACTTATATGAAGTAAAGGTATTCTGTAAGCCTTTTCTGATTTATCGTCACCTTTAAAAAAATCTAAACTTTTTTCATCTAAAACCAAATATCTTTTTGGCCATCTAAAAGAAATAATTGAATCATCTTTAACTTGAACCCAACCAGTTTTACGTTTATGTATAGTTGTATGGATCTTCAGTTTATTGGACTGTTGAGAAGATGTAAGATGACTCGGTGTATTTAAAGTTGTCATATTTTGCTATTAATGAAGTTGAACTTCGGATTGATTCGTATTATGATTTGAGTGTAAACAGATGATAACACAGAAACAAATAAAAGTGAAAGAAAGCTAACAAATAGATAAGTGGTAGCGAAGATGATAAAAGAAAGAAGGAATGATATGGTCAGGTTAAAGTATACACGTATGACAAATGTCAAGCAAACGTTTTAAATATAATATATATATGGAAATGATATAAAACAACTCCAGACGCGACGTTGTTGAAGCAGTAGATTTAGAGGCGTGAGAGGACTGGAGGGCGCACGACCTGCCTTACCGGGCGGGTCGAGCAAGACGCGTTTTGCGACGCGTCGGCTTTGTCTTTTTCTTTTTATCTCTTACCTTGACACCCCTGGCCGCAACAGCAGATAGGCTGGAGACATCAGGATGGAGTTATAGGATGAGCTGGAACTGACTGCGCTGGTGGCCCGCGTCGCCGTATTGGCAGTGTTGGTATTGTCACCGGCGATCATCTGGTTTAGCATCGATGGTGGGATAGCTGAACTGATGAGCTCTTCCATCCCCTCTGTCTGTGATGTCAACTCGGGCGATGGGCATGGTAATTGGGTGGAATCAAAGTCTATCGTAGGGGAGTTCCCGCTCCCGTATTGTCTCGTAGATGACGACCCTCTAGGCGATTGCTCTACATCTGTCTCAGCAGAGAAATCTCCAGTTAAAGAGCTTACTGTTGCACTAGTTTGTTCAATTAAATGTAAGGATCTTGCGGCCAATGATCTGCTTCTTCTGACCATACTGATATGTTGATCTAAATAATGAGGAACTTGTTCTCTACCTGCTTGTCCAGTCACTGTAGCCCCCCTTCTAACTTCCGATAAACTTGTTCTTCGAGCCCTTCCAGTTTCAACAACACTAAATGAATCTCTTCTAATTGGAATAACATCTGAATCCGGTTCAACAATTCCTGCAAAACTAACTGTACTTTCATTGTTATTCGTATTGTGCGTAGATCCTGTAAGCAATGATCTTGGTCTAGCTAATGAGTAATGTTGGTTTAAAATTGAGAGTCTTTCTTGTGGATCTGTTGTGTTGGTACCGGCATAAATTTCCATTACCGATGATGGATATCTAACAAATGATGAAACTCTAGACATAGAATTATTACTATATGTGTCAAATGCATTAATCATCTGTGCTTGACTTTCCGATTGTCTTTGTTGAGATTGCGTTTGTTGTTCGTGGGGATGTTTTCTCAAAGTGAAACCATTTTTCATTCTTCTTGTTTTATTCTTTAGTCTTTGATAAAATTTAGAAAATTTAAATCTTTTGGATTGTTCATAAAGATTATTATTACATTCACTCACTCCTCCATTCATTATCGAATCTACTGCTCCCTCAGTTATTGCTCCTTTCGAAAGTAAAGGTTGTAATCCGCAAGTCGTACTTAAAGTTTGAAATTTCAAACTTGAATCTGCATATGCAGATACATCATCGTTATAAAATGATTTATTTAATTGAAAAGCTGTAACTGGTGAATAGCCTGAAGGATTTAGCGTATGATTTTGTTGTTGTTCCCTTGTTAATTCTAATCGTGAAGGACTGATGGGATAAGTATTTAAAAAGTCATGGATTTCTGTCAAAGGAGGGACAATTTCTGTGGGCCTGATAGAAAAACCAATCATAATTAGACATAATGGCCAAAGGAAAGCCAGAAACTCTAGTATTAGATTGCTCAAGTCCACTCATCTCGCTTTTGTGCTACCCATCATCTTGGTCGATCGGCGCGTCGGCTGCGGTTCGTTGGAGGTCACCGGTGCAACACTCCAGACAACAACTTACTTCAACCATCTCTTCTTGCAACAGGAATATATTAAACCACAAATCGGTTACTACAGTGCTTTATTTTTGATTTTATTGTACCATATATTGTACTACAAGCCAATTTGATTCTATCCTGTTTTTTTCGATTGCCTTTACGTTCCTTATTTTTCTATAATAGAATCAAACCATATAATATTATTACAAGAATTCTGTTACCAGAATTTGGAATGCTAAATATACAGTATTTCTAAAATAAAAAATATGACTTCAAACTTGCCCGAAGATTATGCAGACTTGTATGATGATTATTTAGCTCCATCAACGGCTTCTCATCATTCAGGACTACAAGCAGCAGATAACACATACAACATTTCTGCTCCACCTAAAACACAAAGTCTTGACCAAGCATATTCAATAAGAAATAATCGTTATATGCAGGTTCTCAATGATACGCAATCATATCCTGATTCTGAATTAGAGGAACCTGATGGCGATGATTCGGATGATGATTACTTATCAGATTCAGAGATTCAACAAAGGATGCAAACTCAGAATAGATACATTAGTATAGCTAGAGCAGCTGCTTCAGCTACTTCTTCAGTATCAACCACTCCTGTGCCTGAACTTCCAAGAGAATTACCTCCAATGATTCCCAAATCTTCTGCAGAATGGGAAAGAAAAGGTGCTGCTAAAATTATAACTAAATCTAAAGATTCTAACGGAAATATGACAACAAAAGTTTCACGTAAGTCAATAAAGGATTTCAAGTTAGGAAAAGAGCTTGGTGAAGGTTCATATTCGACTGTATTTTTAGCAACTGATGTAACAACAAGTCAAAAGTTCGCAATTAAAGTCTTAGATAAAAAACATATAATTAAAGAAAAAAAAGTTAAATATGTTAATATTGAAAAGAATGCACTAAATAGGTTGGGTGCAAGAAATGGAATAATTCAGTTGTTTTATACATTTCAGGATGAACGAAGCCTTTATTTTGTTTTAGATTACGCTGAAAATGGTGAGCTGTTAGCATTGATCAAAAAATATGGTACGATGAATGAAGAATCTGTTAGATATTATTCTGCTCAAGTTATTGATGCACTTTCATATATACATGATAGTGGGATCATACATAGAGATTTAAAACCTGAAAATATTTTAATTGATAGTGATATGAAAGTTCAAATTACTGATTTTGGTACCGCTAAAATATTAGAATTAAAAGAAGATGGTACTTACCCAAATGATTCTAGGGCGAACTCTTTTGTTGGAACAGCAGAATACGTTTCACCAGAGTTGTTAAATGATAAGTATTGTGGTAAGCCAGGTGATGTTTGGGCTTTAGGTTGTACTATATATCAAATGATTGCTGGTAAACCGCCATTTAAAGCAACTAATGAATATCTAACATTCCAAAAGGTTTGTAAACTGCAGTATGCGTTCACAGCTGGATTTCCTACTGTTGTTAGAGATTTAATCAAAAGAATCTTAGTGCTAAGACCAAAGGATAGATTAACTTTAAATGAAGTTAAACAACATTATTTTTTTAAAGAAATTGATTTTAATAGTGAATTACAAATATGGGGTAAGAATCCTCCTGAATTAGGTCCTTATAAAATGACCGCAAAAGGAATGATGTCTGTTCCTGATTTAAATAAACCATATCCATCAAATGTTCTGGGTGTGATGCCTAAAAAGCCAGTCAAAAGTGCATCAACTTCAAATGTCATACAATCTCCATCCGGAGGATTGGGTAGTAATCAAACTACAGTTTATGGATTACCAGTTATAGGCCCAAAGGAAACAAACTCAACACCATCATCAATCATGGGTAACGATCTATCTACGGCAGCGGCAGCAGCAACTAGTAAGAAGCTACAACAACCTTCTAACTTGTCGGTTTATCCGCCCACGGGAAGACCGTCAACTAGCAGTTATTCAACTTCAACAGGTTCATCGAGACCGCAAAGCCGTAAAACATCAGCTCCAACTTTAACTACCAAAAGTCCTAATGCTAATGTAAGTAATGCAGCTGCAACAAAGGCAATCCTTGGTAAGAAACCAAAGAATAAAGCAGAAGGATCAAATGAAAACCTTTCAAGTTCTAGTTCTACTTCTCTTGAAAATAACACCAGACCAAAAACTTCATCCGGCGCCCGCATAGGGGCAAACACTGCTACTAGTAATGGAAAGGTTGATCTAATTCCAGGCACCAATATACCGAGACCAGTTATAAATACACGTATGGTAACTACTATATCGTTATCCAAATCGAATACTAGATCAAGGTCTTCTTTAACATTGGGTCCAGCACCTGAAATCCCTCAATTATCAGTGCTTGATATGAATTGGATCAAATTTTTAAAACATTCTGAAGAGAGAGTTGTTAAAGCAGGTATATGTCAATTTTCGAAATATGAAAGTGCTACTTTTGAAAAAAAGTATAGAGGTATGTTGACCGAATCACCGTTAGGTTATAAGAATAGGGATTTAATAACTAATAATAATATCTACGCTGCCCCTGATATGGATATACGGAGATCCAGTGTCGTTTCAACTAGAGATGCGGATGCTATTACGTTTGTTGAAATCGAAGAGAGCAACGAGTTAAATGAAGATTTCCCAGAAGAAGTTGCAGCACATGTTTCTGAAAAGAAAAGTGGTCGATTTAAAAATTTATTTTCAGGTTATAAAGGTTTACAATCTTTAAATGATCAACCGCCAGCTAAACCTAGAACGATGGTTATCACCTCGTTTGGCAGAGCTTTGCTGTTATTACAAAATCATGATCGAAATAAACAAAAATATGATGTTGATTGTGAGATTGATTTAACTAATACCAATATCCAATTTAAAGAAGTTATCGCAGATAAGAAACCAAGAAACTTAAATTCATTAGGTATGTTTGCTATAATGTCTAAATCTATCACAATTGTAATTGAAGTTGATAAACAAGAAGTATCAGGATGGACTAACTCATTAGCCAAAGCAAGATTTTTTGAGCAAGAACGTAGATTAAGAAAACTAATTGAAAACGATCCAAGTGGAAATGCTGGGACAACCACAGGTACAGAAGCAGCGTTGACTGCTGCTTCTATAGTTAACAATAAAACTAGAAATTCAAATAATTCAACTCCTGTTACTTCCCCAGACAACTTTAACTCATATTCGTTTTCTCCAAAAGCGGATACAACCCATTTAAAATATTCTAGAAAACCACCGCCCACACTAGTGCCTGGTCCTACAGCAGCAACAAATGTTGCATCAAACAAACAACACCCTACATTCCCATCTTCATTACGGGCAACAAGCGATAGTTCAAGTCATAACCATCATAAAGATAAAGGTAAAGAAATCGAAAGACGTATAATATCTTCGAATTCCCCTCTGATTTCTGCGGCTGTTAGCACAGCAATTGCTAATAGTAACAGTACTGAAACCCATCAATATTCAAATAATAACTATAACCATCGTTATTCTCATCACCACCACCATAATAGTAATAATAATAATAATAATAATAATAATAATATTAGTATTAATAACAATCATAATAATGAAAGTGGAGTGGATCCAAGGACGATGGTTACTGGTATGAATTCTAGATTATTAGCTAGAAGTAGGAAGAAACGCTAATTTAGGATATGATGCTATATAACAATTAGCTTATTTTGTATTTTATAAATTACTAAAATAGTCACCAATCTATAATAAAGAAATTACGTGACTAACTACACACGACTGAATCACGTGCGACTATATAGGGTTATTTAGGACCCTCGGCCTGATCACTTCTTTTTGATCACACAAAATTTTTCAGTTGTGGCAGTGTGGTGCGCGCAGTGGCTTGCAGTGGACTGCGGTTGGGTCCGCTGCCTCTCTGAGCACCAAAATTATATTTGCAAAGTTTAAAGACTTAGTTGAATAGTTAACTTTAAATATTAAAAGACCTTTACTCTTAAAGTACATATATATTAAAAATGGCTAAGTTTATCAAGTCTGGAAAAGTTGGTATGTACTAAATCTTTGATGCATTTGTTGTGGAAACATGGAGGAGATAACGACAAGTTTGTAACCGAAAATAGAAAAGATATTTAAAGAATATGAACTTATTGAATTAAAAGAGAGAGACCCATAATCAAATTTGTAAGTCATTTCATATATGACTTACCGTGTTGATTGATTTATTTGAAAGCTGTGAAAATGAAGAATTTTTTCTACATGTGAAAATTTATTTCATCAATATCAGATTGCAATGAAAAGAGTTTATTTGGCCTACTACAGTTACCGCACTTCTTAATTGAAGTGAGTGTCTAATTAATCGTAACTTTAGTGGGTTGGGAATGATAGTTGTTGCCAAACTTAACTGTTTTGAAAAGTCACTTTTAGTAACTCATCAATTAAATTATGATAAATATTTCATTATAATTCGTACCTGAAAACCTATTTCCAATGTTGGTATTCAATATTATTAAAGTATTTTAGGATCAGAATATATCTACTTATTGAAAACAATTTAATTTTATTCACTAATTTATTTCAAAACAATTTTTTTTAATTTGTACAAACAAACATTGTCTATGATCCATCTGCCAAATTTGAATTTAGTTTGACATTTTACTAACTATTTTTTATTTATTTTAGCTGTTATTGTCAGAGGTAGATACGCTGGTAAGAAAGTTGTCATTGTGAACCCACACGATGAAGGTACTAAAGCCCACCCATTCCCACATGCCATTGTTGCCGGTGTTGAAAGAGAACCATTAAAGGTTTCCAAATCTATGGGTTCAAAGAAGGTTGCTAAGAGAACCAAGGTTAAACCATTTGTTAAATTAGTCAACTACAACCATTTAATGCCAACCAGATATACTTTTGATGTTGAAGCTTTTAAATCATCTGTTTCCAACGAAGCATTATCTGAACCATCTCAAAGAGAAGAAGCTAAGAAGGTCGTCAAGAAGGTTTTCGAAGAAAGACATAAAGCTGGTAAGAATAAATGGTTTTTCGCTAAGTTAGCTTTCTAAATAACTATTTTTCTTATGTTTTAATAAACCTTTGATTAATAAAAAAATATAAAATAATAATTCTGTCATGATTATATCACAAATTCATTGGTTAGTAAAAGAAAAGTACTAGTAATAAATTTTACAATACAATAATAGCATATCATGTTCTTGTTTCATTTAAGTTTATGTCAGAGGAGAATTTTTTTTCATGTTTCTGATATTCTTTTAATTGAATTGTATTTATTTGAATTCAGCTCGTATGCCTCTTATCTTGTTCTATTTAGACATTCTGTCTAGATACCTATTCCATGTTTTATTTCGAGTGTAGTGGTTTGAGCTGTTAACTCTTTACTTTTTCTTTTTTATTTTATTACATCGTTCTGCCCTGATCGTATATATAATTTGTGTTTTCAATATGGTTACTACTTACTTTGCTTTGTGCCATTATAATTTCCCTGAGTAGCGTGCTACAGTTGTAAGAGGACTCGGAAAGTTATAGCTCGTTCAACTTTAGTTCTCAAAATTTAAATCTTCAAATCACACTAACAATTTATTCAACATAATCATCGGAGAGCTATACAACTAGGTACAGCTCCACAATGGTCAACTATTTATGTCTCCAAGCAGAATTAACTAACGTTACTGGTTTTCAGCCCAATGATTCTCCAACATCACCATTTGAATATACATTTGAAGTACAATGCAACAGTTGTAGAGAAACTCATGACAAGGAGATAACTATCAATCTTTATGAGCACCATGATTTATTGGAGGGCCGTGGTGAAGCTAGCTTTGTCTACGCTTGCAATTATTGTGATAAACAATCTAATATATCAATTGCTTATCCGAAAGTAAAGAAGGTTGGTAAAGTAGGAAAATCAGGAAAAGCCACAAAGGGAAAGGATAAAGTAGCTGCTTCAAGTACTGACGATGAGCCAGCCCCAATGAAAACAGCCGAAGATGTTGGTACTGGTGTTCCTGTTGAATATTCAATTTGTGATAATCAACAAAAGGTGAAGATTTTAGAAATTGATTCCAGAGGCTGTACTGTTGTAAAGTTTATAGCCAAAGGTTTTTTTAAATGTTTCGGCGTTGATAGTGGTAAAGTTTTTGATGATATTGAATTTTTTAATGACGGGGAGATTGCTGACGATTGGTATGATTATGATGATGTTTCTGGCAAAGAAGTTTCAATCGTAGACGTTGCATGGGAGATAGTTAAAAAGTAAACGTTATGCCTGCCGAAAACGCAACTATTGATCTTTACTTTTATATATATTTATTATAGTTTAAATTATTATCATAATCATCGATTATGAAACGCACTTAACCTCTATTAAGTTATCGAAACTTGCAATAAAATTAAATTATAAAGTTATTCTGAAAAGTTTTACGGAAAAGCTGAAATATAGTAAAAAAAAACATTAAGCATCGGAAAATAGAATGATTCGTTGAAATGTATTTATATCTTTTTATCGGATCCCACTTCGACTTGGATTTCCTCAGTAGCTGATGAATCATCTTCTTCTCCAAGGTTTGCCAGAATTTTCTTTTCTTCATATCTATTATAGTAAATTTCAAGAATTGGAAGGAACAACATAATCACAGCAGCAATTGCCGAGACAATAAAACCTAAATGGAATTCAGGGCCTTTGGACGTTGGATAGAAGACAATGTTTGTCCAAACGTTGATAGCTTGCGAAACAGCATCGGCATAGGATATAACCATGGCACGTTCTCTTGAATCATGTCTACAAGATCTCATAATCCAACCGGAAAGAATAGCTTGGTCAACAGAATCAAGCCCAATGATTAACATACAAATCCATTTCCAGGCATAAGGAATATTCCAAGCAGCCAAGGATGAATAGGATATGATGAACAGACTTTGAACAATCGATAAGAACGGATAGATTGGATATGAATCAGATAAACCAGCAAAGAAAAATTGACCAACAATGGCGACAACACCTTGAAAAGTAGAATAATTATCGACTTGAGATGTGGTGAATCTACCATTATTCTCTTGCTCCCATTCCAACCACAAAGGCATAGCAGTACCATCAGGTAAAGCAACAATATTTAACAACACAAAGAAAGTTGCAAAGAAGTGGATCTTAAAGCCTTTGAAGGTTTTTCTGACAACTTTCCAATCTAATTGTCTTGTACCATCAATTCCTGATTTTTCTTGTCTGTCCATAGCCATTTCATATTCATGTTGTTTCATCCACCAAACCGGTTTCTTTTGGGATTGTTCTTTAGATCTTAAAGGACCTGGGAAACATGCAAAACCATAGATTGCAACACCAACTGTAACAATACCATTCAAAATGAAACCCCATTTCCAACCTTCTAGGCCACCTTTACCGGATAAGTTGTCGTAAGCGGCAGCCTCGAAATAACCACTAAACATACCACCAAGTGTAGAACTCATTGAGAAAGCCATAACACGTCTATAAATTTCATCTCTTCTATACCAGGTTGATATAATATAAACACATGATGGGAAGCTGATACCTTCACAAAACCCAACCAAGAATCTGATTGCAAACATACCTTTTGGGGTTGAAACAGCAGCAGAACAGAAAGTTAATATACCCCAAAGAGTTTCACAAACTGGTAACAGATATCTCGACCATTTTTGTGTGACTAATAAAGTACCAAAACACATAGAAATAATATAACCTGCAGAATATAATGATTTGGCGTATGATAAGTCATCACCATCAAACCCAATGTCTTCCTTTAAACCACTGACGTATGAATATGTTAGGTTACTCTTATCTAACGACTTAGTAAAGTAAGAAGCACAAATATAAGTTAAAATGAAACCATCCAATTTGAATAAGAATTTTCTTTCATCCGTTTCATAAAGATATTTTGGGTACCACCAAACAAGTTTTTTGAAACTATCATACCAATGTTCAAGTTCGATTTTTTCTTCCTGAAGAATCACTTTATCGAAAGAATCATGCTTAGTTTCTTTAAAATCATCCCCTGATTCAGCTGCAACAGAGTTTATATCCTTTTCTGTAGAAGTCTTCTTTTCAAGAAGGCTCATATTAATGGTTGATAAATTAAAATCCAAGAAATTATAAGAAATCCAAGTTTACCAAGGAAAAAAAAGAAAATGTTCCTTGAATTTATATAAATTAAAACATAAAAAAAAAAAGCAAGTACAACCATTATCAGAAAATCCACAGTTCAAATTGATATGCAGGATAATGTATCGGAAATCTATCCCCAATCATCTTATCCTTCAAAATCAAAGCATTATACAAATCACGTTAATTTACGTAACTCATTCTAGTGGCATCAGAGTTCTAAATTCAAACCTACTATAGGCTTTAATTTTTTTTTCGTATTGTTTACTTTCAGCCTAGTTATGTCGGTCAGCACCATCCCATTTTAGTGGATTTCAATTCAGAATTAGTGTGGCGGAAGTTGAAATTTCAAGACCCCATTTAAAAGGGCACCTCGAGCATAAAATTGTGTTTATTGCCGTGCGCTCCCACAGAGAGTGAAAGTCCGAGTACCGTCGGATTTCGAGGTGTGGTTTCATTAGCCGCGTGTGAGCTAAACAACAATCAACCAGCTATATCTGGGGTTGTCAAGCAAAAAAAAAAATATAATGGCAATACCCTGCAAGTCAATGATTGTTGGATGTCACCCAGTCAAATCCCACGAAGTGGAAACAGAATTTTTGCTTAGTACATGGTATCATTGAAAACTGTGGAGAAATCAATTTTTACTAGACATATATATAAATATACGGCTTTATAGTTCTTTGTTAATATGACCAAGTTACCTACCGACCTTTAAGTAGAGTATTCACCCAATTTGACCTTTAGATTCTTATTTCAAATATTTTCAACTGGCTGTCAATTCCTTAGATTTTTTTAAAAAAAATATTTTATTTTATAAATAACATTTTTTATATGCCTTCTCTAAACTTTGGTTTCCACCTTTCTGCTTTTTTAGTGTAGTTTTATATCATTTACTGTTTGAGAGAGATGTTTAGTAAATGTTGAAAAGTTATTTGGAAGGTTATTTGAGCGAAACATTCGAGTGGCTAATGAACGTGGCGCGGGAATGAATATGAAAATTATTAGGATAATAAGAATTGATAGATTGTATATATATTATATATATATATATATATATATAGTAGCCGTTATTGATTAATCCATGTACATAGAATAATGAATCGATTTTCTAGGTTAATATCGGTTTATCCTATCAGAAATTATCCAAGGTTGAATAAATTTTACTCAACAACTATTCAAAACACCCGACTGACAAATGAAGATACATTAGAAAAAACTCTTCTTGAGAGATTTAAAAATGAATATGAGGAGGCCGCCAAAAAACCACAGAGTGTATCGGTTTGGAATAGAATAGCTTGCTTTAATACACAAATATTAATTGATATCACAAGACTAGAGAAAAACAAAGTTTGCTTGAATACGGACAATAAATTGGACTACGAAAAAGATGTTTATGATTCAATAGGATTATTAAAATATCAAGTTGATGAACTTGCGAAATTGAATTTAGAGGGACACCAAAAAATGATGCCATTTACTCCTCATGAATTTAATATGCTATTCAAAAATGAAAAACCAATACACAAACAGAATACTACAGATTTGTTAGGTGCTGATATACCGATCAAATTCTTGATAAGTCTAAATGTTACAAAAATAATCAATAATATTCAATCAAAAGTTTTCCCCCAAAGTATTCCATATTATAGAAGGAAAGTTTTTGAAAGTTCGTATAGAGATTATGTAAAATTTTCTAATGATTCACTTTATTACAAAGAAAGAAATGTTAGTATTCAAAGTATAGATCAAGTTAAACAAAGTATAGGAAATCTGTTTGAAGAATATCTTAAAGGAAAGCTGGAATTTCAATTTATGATACCACAACTAAGTAGAGTTCTAGCAAACAGTATATTTACCAATAATAATGATTTCTTTAAATTAGAATTATTTACATTTTTGTTTAAATGTCTTAATAATGTCACAAAAATGAAAAACAAGAATCAGATCAAAACTTGGAAATCTGACTACGAGGGATTTATGAGACTAAAAAATATCCTACTAGATTCATTATCAAATACTTCTATAGACAAAAATGATATTAACCTCATTAAAATAATCAATATTAAAAAGGGTTTATTTGATAGATACTTGGAATCTAAATTAAGTAATCAATATGGTCATAATATATTATACGCAAAGCTTGAATTACAAGAACCTAAATACCCAGCTGATCCATCTGATATGGAAATTACAGTTCTAAATATGAAATATTCGACTTGGTTAAAATATATACTGAGTGAGGAAATTAATGATGGAGAAATGTATTTAGATATTTTAAGATATTATACACTTGTCAATAAACCTATTGAATTAATCAGAGAGTTTGTTCACTTAATAATTCAACGTAGACTAGATTTCAATTCAGAAAACAGACAACAAACTGAGAATGAATTTTTCAATGTTATAAAAGTGCTGCTGGAATCACAGATGACGGAAGAAACAGAAATGCGTATTTTAGTCAGAGATATCGTTTACCTTTATTGCAATGAAGTCCAAAGTAAAGATATATTAGATAGACTATGGGAATTAGAAAATTACACCAAAGGAATGGATGATCTTATACGAAATAGGATTGAAGGTACTGGAGATTTAGATAATGATATTTATATCCGGGAGATTACTGGAAAAGTTATTACAAACATATTGGGTGAAGGTAGTGTTAAAAAGAAAAAGCTACTTTCCCTTATAAAACCAGTTGAAAAATTCGAGCAGAGTGAAGCAGAGTATCAAAGAGTGATAGGGATAATTAAGAATGCAGTTAAAAAACAACTTCGGAACCGAAAACGTTTTGGAGCAAGGAAATTACAGAGGGAAGCATTACAAACCATTCAAAAAAGAAGCATTTTAAAAAATGTTGAAAAGAAGATAAATGAGAAGGAAAAAATTCAAAAAATAGTAAAAGTAAGGTAGCTGTTCATTTGCATTGTATATAGTTAGTATAATTGATCTTTTAGAGGTTAGACATCTTAAATTACATATGTATATTCATACAAGACACAAAATAATAATGTTGTCATCAAATCCAAAGTAAGCCAATGACTTACAAGGGTCAGGGGATTGACAGATATTTGTTTAATCATTAGATATGTAAAGTTTTCAATAAAGTAGAAGATAAACATACACTTTATAGCTAAAAAAGACTGTCAGTTAGGCTTTAGGATTTAATAGAGTGGAAGAGAAAAGTTGTTAAACAGATGGAAAGAAAAAGAAAATTAAAAATTTTGCGTTGAGATAAAATTTATTTCACTTAGGCTTAACAACTTGTTTGTTCGTCAACCCTTGCTGTTCCCCACACCCATGAAATTTTTAACCACCAACTTTGTCAAGTGTCCTGTTAAGGCATGTTCATCTTCTGATCTCTCATTTCCTCTTCATTTTATAGACTGTACTTTGGTCCAGGAAGAGCAACCGTTTAACCCAGACTTCGTCGCGTCGTTACTGGAGCGCGTGGACTGGCCTGCCGTGGTGGCCGTCGCGGCCGACCTGGGGAACACTGCTGTCCCGGCTCACAAACCTGTGGTGCCCTGTGACGAGTCGGTGCTGAAGGCCCTCCACTCTCTGTTGCTTGAAACTCAGCTTGTTGAAGGTCGCATGGAATGCCAGAACTGCCACCATGTATACTACGTCAAGGATGGAGTGGCAAACATGTTGTTACCTCCGCACTTAGCCAACTGAACTAAGCTGAACTGAACTGAGCTTAGCCGCTGCGCACAGACCCGCGACACTTTTGCTTTTTGGCGATCGCACTCGCCACACTACGTGTTTATTAGACGTGTATTTTATAGCCACTTTCTCACTAATTTGTTAACATTGAACCAATACCGACCAGTAAACCACTCCACATAAACTCAAGGACAGGCTGGCCTACCCACTCTGCGTCCGTATAGATAGCTACTGCTTCACCATGGTATCACATACGAAGACGTCATCTACAGCAACGGCAACTACGACCCCACCGGATTCCCCGTCCGTGTTTCCCTCAAACAACGACGCCTCCGTTAACCATCTCTCTCTAGTTGCTCCACCTCAGCCGGACTTCAAATCAAAGTCGACACGCTCCAGATCAAACTCCAGAAAGTTATCTATATCAAGACTATTCAACTTTAAAAATGACCCGTCTGACAACGATCCACTTGCAACCCCAACAATCAACGAAAATGACGAAACAATAAACCTAGAAGGACCCCGTTTTAATGGAAATTCCATTCCTCAAAATCATATTCAAACTCCTCCTGATACTTCTAACGATAGTGTTGATACTGGATATTTTACTAAGCATCATCAGCATCAACTGCCAATACTGTTACAACCACCGAATATTCCACAACAACAACAACAACAACAACATTGTTTGTCTGATTCTGAAGAAGGTGATAAAACCAAAAAATTGACAAAAATCAAAAATTTATTCAAGTTTTCTTCAACTAACAATGAAGCTGATGAAACTTCATATCAAGAAGAAAATAATAGTAACTCTAAAGATACTGATGATTTATTAGAACCAGTTACCACGAAAGATGACGGTACAGTTTCAAATGCATCTTCAACTACAAACGGTGGAGCCACCGCCACCAACACTACTGTATCATCAACAACACATGCATCTATGAGCTCAAATTCTTTAATGAAAAAATTTAGAAGAATGAGAGCCCCCTCAAGTCCCACACATACATTTTTCAGTACCAGTTCTACAAACAATACCACAAATAATAGCATAAGTCAAATTACTGAATCTTCGACTGCTCCAGATCTGCAGGGTCCTGCTTCTAATGGGATGGATACGTTTTCCCCGTCTGAATGTGATTTAGCGGATGAAATAATCAATCCTCTGGATGATTATCAAGTTAAGTTGAAACATGATTACTCATTGAATAATTCAACCGTGACACTAAATCACCATATGAAGAATAACGGTAGTGAAGAGCATCGTTTGGAAGATATTTCCAGAGCTGCGATTCCAGAATTATCTGATGTAACAGTTTCCTCTCCAACAGCCAACACTTTCTCTCACTCTTCTAAAGGATTATCAATTCCGAGGAGGTTAAGAAGGGTTGCTTCTGCTCCTTTGGTTTTAAAGCAATCACCTGGCCCAAGTGTACTTGGAAACAATACATTATCTGAACTAAGCACCACAGGCAATTTATCAAAAGATGAATTGAACAGTCATATTGGTGAAATTAAAGTTCCCAGAGATCACTCCAAATCAATTGGAAGCGGTCGTAGTTACTCCACCAATTCTGCAAGAGTTACTCCCATCGAAGTTTCTCCGCAATCCTTTGAAAAATTGAAATTACTAGGTAAAGGTGATGTTGGCAAAGTTTATCTTGTTAGAGAAAAGAAGACCAAGCAATTGTATGCCATGAAAATACTTAATAAAAAAGAAATGGTTGAAAGAAATAAAGTTAAGAGAGCCTTGGCCGAACGACAAATTTTATCCTCAGCAAATCATCCGTTTATTGTTACTCTGTATCATTCATTTCAATCAGAGGAACATTTATACCTGTGCATGGAATATTGTATGGGTGGTGAATTTTTTAGAGCTTTACAGACACGAAGATTGAAGTGTATCTCAGAATCTGATGCCAGGTTTTATTCCTCCGAAGTCGTCGCAGCCTTAGAGTACTTACATTTAATGGGATTCATCTACAGAGATTTAAAGCCAGAGAACATTTTATTACATCAATCAGGTCATATTATGTTGAGTGATTTTGATTTATCAAAGCAAACAGATCAAATCAAAAAGCCTGAACTGGTTAATACACATCACAACTATAGTAAGTCTGCAACTAGCGCATTACCTCAACTTGATACAAATGCCTGTATTAATGGATTCAGAACTAATTCATTTGTTGGTACAGAAGAATATATAGCCCCTGAGGTCATTTGGGGTAAGGGACATACGTCAGCCGTTGATTGGTGGACATTAGGTATCTTCATATATGAAATGCTATATGGCACAACTCCTTTCAAAGGGGCGACTAGAAATGAAACTTTTTCTAATATTTTGAAAAGTGATATTCAATTTCCGGATTATAATAACGTTAATTCAAGTTGTAAAAGTTTAATTAAGAAACTATTAATCAAAGATGAGATCAAAAGATTGGGCTCAAAATCAGGCGCCTCAGAAATCAAAAATCATCAATTCTTTAAAAATGTTCAATGGGCTTTATTGAGAAATCAAAAGCCACCAATGATACCTATATTTACTAAAAAGAAAACTAAAAAGGATCATAGTGCTCATAGTTCCAATTCAAAAGAAAAATTAACAAAGTCATCAATGGGCACTTTCAAATCAAAGAGAAAAAACTCAGCGGCAACAATGTCCTCCTTAAAGAAGCATCCAAGTTTAACAACGCAGAATGGTAGTGCGATGGTTGAAGATCCTTTCAAAAATTTTGAAAGTGTTACTATACATCATGACGGCGACAATAGTATTATGACTTTTGAAGGTAAAGAATTTGGTGATGTTACTTACACCTTAACTGGTTCTGATAATATATCTTCCAGAAAATTTCTAAAAATGTAACTGAATTGGATAGAGTGTTGTTTTGTTGTTATTTCTTTGTTTCCTTTCTTTGGTTACCCTTTGGAAATTACCTATGATTTCCTCTTTGCATATTCTATAATCTGTTTCTAACTGGTGCGATATCATAGTGGACTCGAATCCTTTCTTACTCTTTTGTTATTGATTGAAGGACGGAAAATGTCCCCTTCAAATCTCACGAAAAGTCTACGTCAATAATGAATTCTCATCAATTAATACGGGCAGACATATTAACTGGATAAATAGTATAACATGTTGATGGTTTCAATTATGAATTTAGTGAACTTTTCTGTTAATTTCAAGTTACGTAAAACATAGCACTTGCATGCTGGTATTTTGTCTGATGCGCTTTGTGTTTGAGGGTCGCAGAGAACTACATGTGCAACTTCATAGCTGAACACTCTTCTTATTTTTTTTTGCACCACTAAGCTCTCGTACTAAGTGGAAGCCAGTTTATCTGGTTTGTTGCCATACGCCTCAGAAGTTGTTTTATTTGTCGCTTTTATCTTTATTTTGCACAGTTTTTGTTTCTAAATTATGTTCAATTCTTTTTTTTTTATGTCTTTAAAGTGTTATTTTATCTTCACTTATATTTAATCTTCATCTCATGGATCACATTTGATTTTTGTCATGTCTGCTTTTCTGTTCTTTGATCTTTTTCTCTTTTCAATTAAATTTTTTTTGTTTTTGTTTTCGTAGGCTTATGCTAGCAGAATCACCAATTGTCATGACTCATTATCAGTTACTACTAAAAAGATAAAAAAAGCCGGTTTCATTTATGCATAAATTAAATAAATTGTATATACAATACAGTAATTCTGAAAATTTGTTAATTTGAATTCCTTTACTGGAAATAGTCCACCAATTCCCGTAGTTTGGTAATGACATCACTTCTGTTATTACAAACAGAATTAGTAGCTTCTAACAGCTTCCAGAAACCTTTAACTTCATCTTTTATTTGGAAGTCATGAGAGATTCTGCTAGCTGAGCGAATGATACCATCCGATAAACCTGAAAGTTTCGCACAATTGATACCGTAAGATTGGTGACTTGGGCCTGGTTTAAGTTCATAAGTGAATATGATATCCTCATTTTGAGCAGAATTATCGTTTGTACTGTTTATAACTTCAAAGCCTAGATGATAATTGGTAATTACAGGAAATCCACACTCAGCTAAACACTTTTTTTCAAAACTTTGTAATCTTTGATAATGAGTAATAAACAATACAAATGGCAACTTTAAATCCATTTTATTTTTATCATTCCCACCACCAAATGTTAAGTAATGTAATATTGAGTATGCAATGGCGAATCCATCGACTGTACTTGTGCCTCTACCAATTTCATCCAATAAAACTAGTGATTTTGGCCCACACCTATCTAAAATCATACTGCATTCAGACATTTCAACTTGAAAAGTTGATTTATTTTTAAATAAATCATCATAAGCACCCATTCTAATGAAAATCGAATCAAAAACTCCAAGTTTTGAATCAGCGCCAGCCGGAATATAACAACCAATTTGAGCCATGATTACAATTAAGGCAACTTGCCTTATAAATGAAGACTTACCACCCATGTTTGGACCAGTTATGAGTACAACTCTGCCATTGTTTTGTGTCATCGTAAATGTATTAGATACATAGTCAGGCTTTAACGCTTGAACAATTGGATTACAAGAATCCGTAAGATGAATCATTTGAGTATCTACAAATTTTGGTTTATGATACTTGTCATTGGTACTTGATGCAACCGCTAATGAAAATAGGCAGTCTAATATAGAAAGGTTTTGGATCAATTTATGTAGTGATAGGTATGAGTCGTCGATTTTAGTTAAGAATGATCTAAATGCATCGTTGGATATTGCCGTTAAATGTTTCATCTGAAGCAACTTTTGTTGATATAATGTTTCAGATACTGGGGATCTAAATCTTGAGACAGACAAGGTGCCATTAATTTTTAACCACGTTGACGGTAAATTCTTAGCTTCAGAATTCTTAACTTCAATTAGGTATGGCTCATTTGATTTTGTGATGTACTTTGAATGGGGCTTCTTGATAATACGCTTGATATCTACCAATTCCACCTCAAACTGCTCTTCAATTTGACTTATTTCGTTTAATTTGTCTTGTATTTTTCTATAATCATAAAATTTGGAGGTGAAGTACTCAGTAACATGACCAGCAGACTGAACATCCATTGCGGCTGGTGAATAAATCATCTCTAAATAAGAATCAAATTCCTTTAGATCTCCAACGAGTTTTTTACACTCTTCAATTATTTTTTGAAGGTACGGAGAAACAATTGACTCTTTCATAACATTTTCATCAATTCCGGTAAATAATTCAAACACAGTACACCATTTCTTCAAAAACAAGTAAACCTCCTTCCGGTTGGCACGTTGATAATGAATTCTATTTAATCCGATTTCTAAGTCAGGGCAGTTTTTCAAAAATTTAGATATTCGTTCAACCACCAGACTTTTGTGATTTTCCATTATGCAACTGACTGCATCTACTCTTTGCATAATCTTTTCTCTGTCCATTAAGGGCCGGCCAATCCACTGCTTCAATAAACGCGATCCAAAACCAGTTGATGTGTGATCTAAAAGCCAAAACAAGGATCCTCTTTCAGTTCCATTTGTTATATTCTTAAATATTTCTAAGTTTCTTAGCGTATCTGAATTTAGAATCATCCCAGGGCTCATCTCCTCAAAATGTTTATAATTACTAAATATCTGAAAAATGCTTGATAAATTGAATTCAGCCATATAATCATGTAGTTCCATAAAACATCGTAGTAAAGGGACAGATATATTTTTAAAGAAAGTAATTATATCAGATTTATTCTCAAAAACATTTTCTGTTTCTGATAGGTATTCCGAGGTAAGCCTGGGCTTCCTTGTTTCTGATCTAATAACTGATCCATGTAATGTATTTATCTTTTTAAAGTTCGAAATAGCGTCCTTTGTGTTTCCAGTCATGTCACCAATAATTAAAAATTCAATGGGATCCAAGTGATCTAATCTTGTGCCTAAAGTGCATCTAGTAAAGTCATCAATGAATTCATCATATACTATCTCCCCTGAATATATATTGATTGCAGCTAATGAAATCGCCCCATCTACACTTTCTGATTCTTGTAAGCATACAATGAAACTTCCACTACGCTTTTCCAATTCACCTTCCATATTATCATCAATATATGTTGATAAAGTGTAGACTCTCGAACAAGTTCTCTCAAATAATTTGTTTGATTTTAAGAGCATAGGATCAATTTGATCAACAACACCAACTTTCAACCCACGATGGAGCAAACGCTTCAAATGAACATGTAATCTAACATCAGGAACGCTGCAATAAGCAAACTTATCATAATTCCTGTCTTCTTCAGGTGGATCCTCAACATTGATGGATTTACGACCTGGAATCAGCATTATGTTAAGAATTTTAGCTGCAATCACCGCATCCTGGCCAAAAAATTTATACTTGTAACCGACTTGAACAGCAAGAAGCTTGTCAAGATTAGCGGATTTTAAATCAACAAACTGTTGTTCTAAAGGTGTTAGTTTTTTAGGTTTGACTTGAGAGTTGACAGATCTGGCTACTATATGATTACGCTCATTGTTTTTATTGATGGGTCTGATTGATTTCCTACTGGTCATATTCAATTTTCTTTTCTTATTTTGGTAATCAATATCACCATTTCGATGTACATTAATTGGTTCTTTAAATTGTTCGACCGAAATTGAAAGACCTTCATCAGTAGGTAAAACATTTGATGGGTTATCTGTCGTAGAGCAAACTGAGTTTGTTTCAATAGTGTTTGGCTTATCATACTGGTTTGATTCATGAGTTACGGGAGCATCAACAACAATTTCACCAGCATCATCAAAAGTCAGTGTTTCTTGTGGTTTTGTAAGGGCTGGGGTTCTTTTGGGCTTGAAAAATTGACTCAATAGTCTCTGCTGCGACATATTTTGGAGGGTATCCTATCTGACAATTCACTATAGTTCAATCAGTCTGTAAACTTGGTGGAGTAGCTTGTGGAAGTTGGCAATATACTAGTTGAATCAAGTTCACGCGTCGACAATCACACGTCAATTTTGAACCCTTGCACCAGGTGCTTAAGTTGCGACTCTTTTAGGCCTAAAATTTATCAGGAACTCAATTTACCAAAATATAAACTGGTTTCTTGAATCTTGATATAGCTCTTTGCACAGTTGTTTCAAGATGTCTTATAACGGTATCGGCTTAAGCACAGCGAGAGGAACGGGAACTAATGGTTATGTACAAAAAAATCTTGCTGATGTGAATAAATCAACAAGAGGAGAATCTGAAGGTAAACATTTTTATCAAAGAGAATTAAAAAATAAAAGAGAAAGGAGAAGAGAAGCCATAAAGGAAACAACGGCCAGTCAAGTTGATGATGATATTAGGAAACATGAAAGGAAGAGAAAAATAGAGATTAAAGTCATGGATTATAGAGAACGTTTAGAAGATCATGAAGAAGAACTAAGCGACGAAGAGATTGAACGTAGAGTGATGTCTTACAGAAAAAGTTTGGTAGAATGTGAAGCAGATAGAGAACATGGAAGTAGGAATTATCATCAGAGGGATTACCATGATATAGATGCAGAAAGAAAGTGTAATCAATTGACAACTAAATCGTATACTCAGAAAGTAGATCCATTTAAAATGTCAGATTTGAATTCAAAGGAGGGGAGGTCTTCAGATGAAGAAAAGAATAACGATAGAAACTCTGAAGGGCAGTCTAATCAAAGAACAAAAAGGTTAAATTCATTTGCTCCCAAAATGTACTGAATTAATTTGATGCTTGACAGTAAAACTATTTCTAAAAAGATTATATTGGAACTAGTAATATTTTGCTTTATACCAACTAGTTATAAATTCCTTAACTCATCTCTGAATCATTCAGGCAATATAATTTATGAAGGTCACACAAACTTTTATCGGATAGTCTTAGGTACCCAATGCACATATATCCTGCTTATCAAATAAAGAAAATAATTACGTGTTGTTAATTAATAATGCAGCTGACTTAATTGCTTGTCTCTTGCCTATGGACCGGGATGTCTCAAAAATCACACTAAAGTCATATTTGTTGGATTAGATTTCGGAAATTATGCGGACCCTATACTAAAAATAGCACGAAAGTTATATTGTTTAGTAGTTGTCACCTTATATTGTAGGACCCGATTAGTTCTCCTCAAGAATAAAATATATTTCCAGTTCTGCCAATAATGAAATACGTCTATCCAACTTTGGTAACTGCGTCATAAAACTTCGAGGTACCGGAAATAAATTGTCTTTTATTTTTTGAATTAATTTTAAATTGCTTTATTATTTTTTATCGTTTTTCATTAATAGTATTGCATGGACCATAAGTCGTCAGATTACCGCCAATCCATACCGTTTGCTGATAGCTATTACTAAAAAATCTCCACCCGTCCAAGATTGAAATGGTTCGGCAAGATCCAATGGGCAGTAACATATCATAATGTCACTCCATATATGAAGATCCTTTATGATGCAATTTGTATATATATATGGACTGAAAATTGGAACCAGAATTCGGATATCTGGGCCTTTTAATTTTTAACTCTTTTAGCAATTATTAGGGTTCGCTTTAAGCTGGTGCGTGAGCTTAGAAAGTGTGTCCACCCAAGATAAATAAGAAATATGAGATATACAAAATGGAAATACGATTGTCAAATATATATCTCACAATGCTGAGATGATACATTCTCTTTCGATGTGACTTCAAACAGTCGGTTCATAAACCTGAATTTTGCAGTTTGCTTGCCTAGCTTTAATGGCTGCCAAGCCGGTGCAATATACTCTCATGGAGATAATATACGTTCAAGATCACACTGTGAATGTGTCATTGATATTTGATATGTGATCTGTGATATGATGGCTTTCCGAAATTATTTGTTTCTGTTTAAATTAAGCCAGCTAACTTCAAATTACGGAATTTCTATGTTTCATCTATAGGTTCTAATATTCTTTGGATTAGATTTGTATAAAAAGTTGAATTAAAAAGTTGAATTAAAAAGTTGACTTTAAACTAGACGGTTAAAAGCTTTGGCTCATGAAACAGTACCCATTAAGATCTCCAAGGCTGTTTGTTTAAATTTATAAATCCCTAAAAGGAAACCAAGCCTTCCATCTTGAGTTCCCTGAAACTTAAATTTGGGCACATATATAATGCAGTTACACATCCACCTGCATTATTCAATTTCGCTTGTATATTAGTGAGTAAGAAACGACACTGGAAATTCCGTGAGCATCTTAAATTCTACAATCTGGTAGGCCAAGATCAGCGATGATTGGCTGTATATCCAATGATTCCCCAGTTTTGGTTTTTAAAGATATAATTGAACTCTATGAGCTTGCCTGACAGATGTTAAATCAGACTTTGGTGGAGACCCGGAAAAAAGGGCCAAAATTTTTTGGTTACTAATGACCCATAATTCCCACTTGGCCAAAGACATAATTGGTATTGGGCGACCTAATAATTATATTATGTCAACCATTATACAAACTGATAGAGCGATCTTATATATATAACTGATCAATATTTGACGTGTATTCGATCCGAAAAGAGTTTCTATAAGTACAATCCTCTATTGTATCGGTAAGAAATGGAGTCCGTCGTTTTATATATAATTAAATTAAAAGCAGCTAAATCAATTGAACTAAGGGCAAATGGAATGACTTACAAATAGTAATAGAATAAATCGCGATCATTAATCTTCAACTAACTCGCGATGATAGCGAAATGTTCTAGAAAAGTCACATTAGGAGATCTAAAAACTAGGCAAGTGCACCGGATAATTTCAGTTCGGGTCTCTAAAACGAGGCATCAGGGGTAAAGCCGCCATCAAAAACTTATAGTTCTAACGCTAATCAGAAGCATTCATTGAACTCTTTGAATTTTTCCTTGGAACATGGTGCCAATTTCCGGTAATTATTCTTAAACGGCTAAGGTTTTTTTTTTTTTTTTTTTTTTTTGCCTGAGTGAATCTATGAGGCAGCATTAACGACAACGGGAAGGGTATGCAACTCAGACTCCACTAAACATAGGTTCACGAGTTAGAACGCCTGTCTCTTAAAATCATGGTGATTGATTGTACAAATTGTCCGTTATTAGTAATGATGTATGCTCCATCAAGTAAAGAACAAACGATGATATAAACCACCCCCCTGGAGGATATAACTCTAATATCAATGTTGATATTGATTGTATTTTCTCGAGGCTTAATATTGACAGGTAATCCTCCTCAACTACACCAGAACACACTATCTAAATACGTATAAAATGGTAAGACGGAAATTTTTATTTGCCACTGGCCGCCTATCGGAATGGGCGAAACAAAAGGTAAACCGGAAGAAGTTCATGATCCTCATAGAACCTTATCAACACAATAACGATTTGTCATCGCTCATTCAATTTCTCCTTTGTTCGCTCTTTACAACGGAGCGGAAATATCAGTCGTGAAAAACGCTAGTCGACAATATAACGTGTGTCGAGAGAGAAAAATAGAACGTGTATGCCGTTGTCAAAATACTTCACCCGGAAATTATCATGTATAAGGGGTAACCTTGAATGGTTGTACATCTAATGAGGCAAACATACAATTAATTTTAGGATAAATAGCAGATCAGAAGAAAAAGATTGTGTGCTGCTGGTGGTAATATGGGTAATGTGGTAATGAGAGTTAGAGTGTGTAAGTGTATCAACTTCGCTTTTTTAGAAGGATCTACGCCCCAACTGCTAATTGCTCAACCGTCCCGCGTAAACCAACGGTCGGCGCAGACAAACGTGCAGCACTCGTGCATGAAAGCTCCCACGGCAACCAAAAAAAAACAAAACCGGTTGCCAATCCGGCCGCTGGAAGCAATGAGGCTGTTCAGCTGACTCTTGAAAGAATAATTTGAAATTATAATTTTAATTGGGTGCATACTTGTGTGCGTATTCTCGGTGTATCTACGTACGTCGCACGCACATTTGATGGGGCCCATCCCGCTCAGGCTTACCTACCTATTGTATCTCCTACAACGCCTGAACTGGCTATATATATACTCCTCTATTTTCCCTTTTCTCCATCTATCCTGCTCAAACAACTTTAGTTCCGCCTTAAATCGCATCGCTTACTACCATCATGGAAGACTTCATAAAGAGACAGCAAATTTCAAAGACTCCTGCTCCCCTCTCATACCAATATAACTCTTTTCACAACCCAGGAATAAACACAACTTCAACTGAACAGCAGATGCCTGAACCGCAGCAGTTCTTTCAGCCTCAACCAAGCTACCCTTTCCCAATCCAAAATATCAGCGCTGCCTCAACTACAAACAATTCTCCAATCTATGGAATCTCATCTGGTTCATCTAGAATGGTTTCTCAACCAACTAATTACTATTCTCCTTCATTAGGTTCATATTTTGTTCCAACTCCAACAGCATCACCATTATCTTATCAGCATCATGCTCAAGGTCCTTCGCCAGTGTATCATTTACCAGCAAATTGCTCTCAACAGTTGCCAGTTTCCGTTAGTGGTTCTCTCCAATCTTCAGGACGAGCTTCAGTGAATTACTTGTATCAGCCACAACAACAACAACAACAACAACAACAGCTACAGCAGCAACAACTACAACAGCAACAACTACAACTACAGCAGCAGCAACTTTGTAATTCTACACCTTATCTTCAGTCATCTTTACCCCATGCTTCAATGAATGCACTTAATATGAATGCTTCCAATACAAATAGGATCGAGAGCCCGATTTATCATTCTCAGCAATCGTTTGTTGCCCCAAAAGGATCTTATGATAATATTATGAGAGCGTCCCCATTACCTGTTGTAAAAGATGAATATTTTAATATTGACGTCAACCCAAGGAAACGTTCATATGAATCAAACAGTCCAAAATCTTCGATTGCAGGTGCAGTTTATAATTCGAGTGCTGTTTTCAAAAGACTGAAAGCAAACTCACAAAACTCTCATTATATTGAATCAGATTCTACTTTACAAAGAACTCAAGGGAGACCGTTTTCATCTAATATAAACTCTCGTTTTCTGCTTCATAAGAGTATGGCAACTCTATTGCAATATATGGAAAAGAAAGACGTTAAACATTTATTATCATATGATTTTCAAGACCTTCAGGACGATGGTCATTTGAATCTATCCTCTGATGATAATATTAATAGTGTTTCAAAATGTTCTGCTAACTATAAATTGGATGATCTAAATGTGGAAATGTTCAAAGATGGTCATATCAACGAAAAATTAGATAGATTTATGGATATGATTGGTAGAGGTTCTAGAATACTAAGTTGTGATTCTGGTACTGAAGAACCAACTCAGCATCAAATTGTTTATGATCCACCAACTGATGAAGAAAATATTGAAAACTTATCTCCAGCCAATTCTAATACCGCTAGCGCTATTGCTGGCACTTCTCCACCTTCATTAAGTTTCATTTTAAACAATAACAAGCATGGCATTACAGGTAATGGCAAAGAAATTAACTCTTATAAATATTCTCCATTGAATTTACATAATATTGTTGGTGAAACTTTTAAAAGCAATGATTATCAATTTGTTAAAGCTATCAGAGATAGTAATGGTCGTATTTTGAAATTAGAAAGTATAAAACCACCAGTCGAAACTTTGGAGGATGGATCAACAAGGTACAAATATACCACTGAATGGGTTAAGAAAACTATTTGTTATCCGAGATACAAGAGTAAAATGAAGATTCATTTATTAAGATCCCAAGAAAACTTCATCTTGTATAATGACCTAAAGATGATGCTTTGGGATATTCAGGAAGAATATGCGAATTTCCCTGAAGGTGAATTAAAGTTTCAAATGCCTACCAATCCACTTCTTAGAGATCAAGTTGATAATACTTTCATGATTCCTGTTTTAAATGAAGAAATCAAATTAAGATTGTTTAAAAAAAAGACAGTGTATATTAAGATCAATTGAGTTTCATGTTTTTGTACTTTCTTTTGTTTATTTTTGGTTTTTTTGGTTTTGAATTTGTTTTATTTCTAGTTTTTTTTTTTTTGTCCAATGATGTTTTAGTTCTTTTGCCTTTTAATTTTTAATATTCTTTTGTCTTGTTGTATTCTTCTGATTTTTTTTTCTTTTTGTCCATCATATTTCTGTTATAGTTTATTTTTTTTTTTGTCATTCGTTTACTTCAATGATGGCATACATGCGTGTATAACTTTTCTAACTCTGAAAAAGTCTTATTTTTATTTTTGTTGACGTTTTATTTGAATTTATTTACTTGTTTTAGACAGAGTCTATATATTAAACTATTTTCATATAGTTGATTACAATTTCTTTACGTTTCTCTTCCTATTTGAATGAATAATTTTCCCCTTCTTCGAATACAACTAATATGTACACAGATTAACACATAAGTGATAAAACAATATTTATAAATGTTTACTATAAATTCATTATCTTGATAATAATGATACTTGTAAGATTACAATTAAGAGAAGTGTACCAATGTATATGAGTCCTCACCCAGATATTTTCTAGTAAATTCTTTTAAAGTTAAAAAATGCTGTAGTTACTTTCCTTAGTGATATCACCAAAAGGTACAGGATTGGAACTGTCTCAATTTCATTTATTTGCTTATCAGACCTTGGGCCAGTAAAAGTTCGGTTAATTTTGGGAACCTAAAGTGGCTAAAAAACCCATATTTCATCCCATATTCTAGAAATGGCTCAATAATATGAGAAGTCCCCCATATCCTAGACTTCTGGAATGATCGGATCATATAACTTTATCTAACTTGTTGGCACATAACAAAATAAAAAAAGTTCAGTAGTTTAATTAAACTTTAAGTTAAAACATATATACATTGAATTTTCAAATATGAGGGCACCCGGATTTAGTATGAACTGGCCAGGTGATCATCGAAATTTAAGTAAATACGGTCCCTATTTCCACGCCTTTATTTTTTTTTTTTTTCCGTCTTTACAACCACGGATGATTTTCAACGAGTATTTACCCGGCTTTGTTAGGATTATCTCAGCAATGCTACGCAAGTGCATAGTAAATCTTGCTCTCGTTTATCCATGTCACAAACAATCCATCGTTTGGATTCAAAATTTGCAACACCGACAACTATACCATATCTAATTTGAGACATATAGAATTGATGCCCATTGCATGATAAATACGACCGTCAGCTAAACCTACACACTAGGGACCGGGGGAGGCGCATCGAGTTCAATTCATGCTCAAAGAAAAATTTCCGTTTGGGATCGAGGCCACTTGACAAGCTTATACTAAATTACAGGTGTTTTATATATTTTTTGAGCCACAGACTAATTATAGAATGAACCGACGTATCAATTATATCCATATGGATATGCTACTTGGTTGCGATGACGTGGTGAGGTTGGTGAGCTGATTGGCAAGACTCGGTGATGACTTTTGATATTTTATAATTGGTTGGAGGAGTAAATATTCGGTACAATCTTTTCTTCCTCTCTTCATTTTGGAATAAGTGGGTTCATAAAGGAATCAACCAATTTCGGCGGTTTTTAAAGTTCTAGCAGAAGATGCTACTAAACGCCTCCACCAGTTGGTGTACTGATGTATTGCTTAGATGACAATACAACACACAAACAAAGTTTATTATTCCTGATTTCGGGTAAACTCAGTTTAATTAAGCGCCGTTTATTGGTTTGAGCTCTAGTTTTAAATACTGGACCACATTAAGATACCCCTGTGACACTAAGCCACAATATGGTGCTGTTATCTTGTGTAGTATATTCATAGAGAAGTTCAAAGAAAAGTTTTCACTTCTATTATATACCTCTTTCTTTACACATACTAATTCTAAGCTATATTAATGTATACTGTCCCCCCTATTAAAGGCCCCACAAAGAATTATGTAGATCATATATTTTTCAAAACATCACTATGAACAACATTTAAATAACTCCTTTAAAAAAAAAAAAGTTTTGTTGATACATTTGAACATCTCATCATGACCCCTTTCCGTTCGACTTTTGCGAAAAGCCAGCTTTTAGACAATACATTCGTCATAGGCTTGTATTAGTCTTCTTCATTCAACCTGCGTTTACGTATCTCCAGAGGAAATATTTCCATTTGCGGTATATTGAAAAAAATAATAATAAAAAAGAAGTTTTAAATAACCCCTTACAATAAAATAGTAGTACCATGTTTCGGGTTAGTAGTACATGTACGTTTAATGCCTTCAGTAAGTAATCCTCAGCAGGGAAGAAGAAATCAAACCACCACCCCTTATAAAGTCCTTTGTCCTTCTGAATTAAAGTTCATGGATTGGAGATTGATTTACAATAAAAACGTTAATTATTTCTTCAAATTTTCTAAATATTCTTGATATTTGAAATGATTGTTGTAGCGTTGCTTGGTGTGTCTAAGTCTGAGCTGAGGGGAGGGGGGTGTTTGGATTGAGAGGGTGTGAGGGTGTGGACTGGTAGCTCAGCATACCCGGTTTAATTTAGCCCTTGGCAATTTTAATAAGTAACAACCTTTCTCGCTAGAATGAGGTAACGCTACTTACATAATAAACTCAACAATAGTTAAGTTAACCCCCTCTTAATTAATTAGTAAGAGTACGCTGGCTCCAAAAATAAAATTCAAGAAACTTAAAAATTTCTGATCCCTCAGGTATTTCCTTACGATACAAGTCGTAGACTCTAGAAGAGTAATCAAGTCAGGTTAATTAGGAATATTGTTCTCTGGTTGAAGCTGGGTCGGATATAAATGCAGTGTATACCCGTGCATCCAAGCATCTTTGTGTATGTTTGAGGCGTACATTATATTAAGACCGGTTACTTTATGGACCGCGGAAGCCAGTAATATCCGGTTTGTATGAATGTGGCTGGTGTTTAGACAAGGTGGCGTAACATGTCCGCTTTCTAACACCATCCGAAACCACATATGGTGCACAGGTGTATGATAAGTAAAATTTTAATCGTCGATCGACGTGTTGCCGCATGAGATTGGGTGGCCTCATTAAGCGACGAATACTCATTTTATGGTTTAACCAAAACAGCAAAGAGACTACTATTCTCTGTTTGCCTTCGTGCTTATCAACAATACCTACACGCTATACTCCTCACAGTTGCGCTACATAAGCCTAGGTGTATTTTCGTAAGCCTTTCTCTTCAACAGTCCACTCACTTGACTATATTTAGACACCACTTCTGTCACCTCTTTATACAGCAACCCTAATCAAATTTTTATTTCCATTTTTAAAGTCCATCGCCGTCTAGTACTTAAATTTTTTCCATAGTTGTTTATCATTATATTTAACAAACAATGGGTCTATGTTGCAGTTGCTTCTCTAAAGGGGAGGAAGAAAACATGTACCGTCAATTGTTGGCAGACAATGAAAGAGAGGCTATCTCGGATTTATTAGATTATTTAGAACGCAGAAATGAAGTTGACTTTTTTTCAGATGGTCCATTGAAAGCTTTGAGTACTTTGGTTTATTCTGAAAATATTGATCTACAAAGAAGTGCTGCTTTAGCTTTTGCTGAAATTACAGAAAAAGAAATACGACCAGTTTCAAGGGAAGTTTTAGAACCAATTTTAATCTTACTGCAAAGTACTGATCAAGAAGTTCAAAGAGCAGCTTGCGCTGCACTTGGCAATCTGGCCGTCAATGATGAGAATAAAGTTTTAATCGTGGAATTAAATGGATTGGAGCCTCTAATTTCTCAAATGATGAGTTCAAATATTGAGGTGCAATGCAATTCGGTTGGCTGTATCACAAACTTAGCAACACAAGACAAGAACAAAACTAAGATAGCCACTTCTGGTGCTTTAATTCCTTTGACTAGATTAGCGAAATCCCCAGATTTAAGAGTTCAAAGAAATGCAACAGGTGCTTTACTTAATATGACACATTCATTCGAAAATAGAAAGGAGTTGGTTGAAGCCGGATCTGTTCCAGTTTTAGTTCAGTTACTTTCAAGCAGTGACCCAGATGTTCAATACTACTGTACTACGGCCATATCAAATATAGCCGTCGATGAAGTTAACAGAAAGAAGTTAGCATCAACTGAACCTAAATTGGTTAGTCAATTAGTCCAGTTAATGGATTCATCTTCTCATAGGGTTCAATGTCAAGCTACTTTAGCCTTAAGAAACTTAGCTTCAGATCCATCTTATCAACTAGAAATTGTTAGAGCTGGTGGGTTACCAAATTTAGTAACATTATTACAATGTCAGCACGAACCACTGGTCTTGGCTGCCGTTGCTTGTATTAGGAACATTTCAATTCACCCAATGAATGAGGCTTTGATTATTGATGCTGGATTCCTGAAACCATTGGTTCAGTTAGTTGACTATACTGATTCTGTTGAAATTCAATGTCATGCGGTTTCAACTTTAAGAAACTTAGCAGCAAGTAGTGAAAAGAATAGATTAGCATTGTTAGAAGCTGGTGCTGTCAAAAAATGTAAGGATATGGTTTTAACTGCCCCTGAGTCTGTTCAAAGTGAAATATCTGCTTGCTTTGCTATTTTAGCTCTAGCAGACGATCTCAAAGGGAAACTATTAGAACAAGGTATCATTGATGTTTTAATTCCATTAACCAAATCATCGAATCCAGAAGTTTGCGGTAATTCAGCTGCTGCTTTAGCTAATCTATGCTCAAGAATAAATGATTATTCGATTGTTGTCGAAAAATATGATGAAATCTCTGATTTTATCTCGAGTTTTTTAAGTTCGGGAAATTCTACATTTGAACATATAGCACTTTGGACTATGTCACAACTGCTAGAATCGAATAATCCAGAGATTAAGAAGAAAATTAAAACAGAAATAAATAGTGGTAAAATGAATCTTAACAATTTAAGTGGTGAGGATAATGTTAATGGAGGCGGAGAAGAAATCGTTAATTTGACACAACAAATTTTAGACTTGATCAAATAGTTGATCTTTTAAAGTTAAACTGTTTAAAAAAAAATATGCAATTATTATATAATTTATTCAAAAGTACACTAATTCTTCAGTTTTTATTCATCTGACCTTCATTTATTACTATTCTTTTTTTGTTGCTGACTCTACCTGCCGTTGTTTTAGTTCTCTGCATTCTGCATTCTTTTTTATCTATATTGTAGCTATATCCTTAATTCAGTTCAATAATTTAGTTTATGTGTTGTTTTGATTTCTTTTTTTGTTTGTGTTTTTCCTGTGTTGTTTGTTTTTATTTTTAACTGTGTTTTTATCTATTTTTTTTTCCTAGTAGTAATAATCTTGTCTTTTCTGCTTCAATGATTCAATGATTTATGTAAGTATGAAGGTTTTAGTGATTAGATGATGTGTACATGTAAACTATCAAATATGGCTACGCGCAATTACTCAACTGAGCAATAATCAGCTTTGTTCTTCTTTCCTTCATTAGAAACTACTATACACCACCCACTGGATATCTGATTGGTTTCGTCCAACTATACTTGCTGATATCCCGAAGCTGGACATGTGTTCGATTGATAGACTTACAAGTTGGCCTCATCTTATCACTTGATATCGGCGCGGAGATCGCGGGAACGGGGACCGTCGGGGTAGCAAAAGGCCCATCTCCTCTTTGTCCGCTCAGGATTGTTAGTATAAATACTAACCTGTTTCCTGTTTCCTGAATCCTCCTCAAATTCCCTAGCTGTATCGTATTATCCTTTTATGTCTCCTGTTTCTGTTTCTACCCGTACTGCCCCATTTGCTCAATCATGTGATTGTAGCAGTCTACATTCAAAAATTAATGAGAGAGAACAACCACTAGATAACTCATTAACTGATTTATTTGATAAAACTTTAAGAATTGCCACGTCAGTCTCCGACACAGATATTGATCCAATCCCTTTAAACTGGTATGCTAAAGATGCTAAAGTTAGAGGTCCTGTTACCCCATCAAGATATAAATCTGGTATAACTAAGCACAACGCTATCGGAGCTCATGCTGGTCCTTACTCTATCTACCACGCGTTATCAATTGCCACTAAACAATTGGATAAAAGTCATACTCCAGACTATACCAATGCTCATCCTCCTGTTGATTTCCCACAGCAACCATCTTGGTCAACACCTGGCCAGATTGTTTCAATCGATCCATTTGGTCATTTAGCTCCATGGCTATACAAAGATGTGGCTGATTCAGAAGATGTTGTTATTAAACCAACTATGTCTATTACAAAGGCAATTTTATCAATTCCAGAAATTAAAGAAGCCGTTAAAAATGGTGATTTAAAACCGGACGGCAAAATTGTCTTAAATGATGAAGGAGAAATGAATGTCACCAAAATTGCAGTTGATCCAGTTTGGTATTTGCCGGGAGTTGCCGAAAGATTATCCATTTCTGAAAAAGAATTAAGAAGAGCTTTATTTGAAGATACTAATGGTATGTACCCTGAATTAATCACAAGACCTGACATTAAAACATTTTGTCCTCCAATTGGTGGTATCACAGTTTATATCTTTGGGGAAGTTGAAAATATCCCAAAGGAGGATAAAAGGTTAGCTGTAAGAGTTCATGATGAATGTTCAGGTTCCGATGTTTTCTTATCTGATATTTGTTCTTGTAGATGTTACTTAATCTTTGGTTTAATTGAAGCCGCAAAAGAAGCCCAACAAGGTGGTAATGGTGTTGTTGCTTATTATAGAAAAGAAGGTAGATCATTAGGTGAAGTTACAAAATATTTAGTTTACAATGCTAGAAAGAGAAGCGGTGACACTGCTGATGCTTACTTCTATAGAACTGAATGTATTGCAGGTGTTAAAGATGCTAGATTCCAAGAATTGATGCCTGATATTTTGCATTGGATGGGTATTAAAAAGATTGATAGAATGTTATCAATGTCGAATATGAAATACGATGCAATCGTTAATTCTGGAATTGAAATTGTCGAACGTGTTGAAATTCCGGATGAAATGTTACCAGCAGATTCAAGAGTTGAAATTGACGCCAAAATTGCTTCTGGTTATTTTACAAATGGTCACGTCTGCACTACTGATGAATTAAAAGGTGTTCAAGGAAGAACTTGGGAAAGTATTTAATCCTTTAGGAATTCGTATTTTTGGTTTTTTTTGTCCTTTTTATTATATTAGACTGGTTACTAAATAATTTTGTTATTCTCTCTTTTTCATTTTACGTTTTACATTTGTCTTTATTTTTGTTCTACCTTTTTTATAAATGTGTGTATGTTTAAAATTAATTTAATCCCCTGAAATTAATCTTTCTAATAAATAAACTGGTGTGCATGATCTTCTTCGTTGTCGACAATATGTAACTCTGCCAATTGCTGAATTGATTGATATGCAGGTGCTAATGCAAGACCGGCCAACGAACTTGAGGATTACGGCTTTTGAATGAAGTCGTTAACTGATAGTCTACAAGCTTCATTATACGATCTAACCTACAGGTATCATCTAGGAACAAAAGGCAGACCTGATTATGAAACCCTCTTTTATAGTATTATAAAAGACCAAGTAAACTGTTAATAAGGAAAGAATTAAGTTAAGACAAAAAACACAAAAAATTAATGAACGGTTGATCTTAAGGTAATTAAGTAAAATCGACGTAGAATAAAGAGGGGAGCTGTGATTTTACAATAATCATAAAACAAGTATTTTCTTTTTCTTGAATTACTAAGTTCAGATTGGCAATTCACGGAAATGTTGGTTTATTCTTATCCTCACAAAGCCGATTGTTTTTGTGGTAAACCTTTCACTTGAATAAAAGTATAGGATAATATATTCCTTATCCTTTACTTTTTTGTATAGGTCTACCATTAGCTTAAAAAAATGCTAAAAATTATCACGAGTGATTAGTCTACTTTAATTAATAGTTCTTTTTAGATCATAAAAAAAAAATCCCCAATTAAGAAAGAGAATGAAAAAAGCAAAGCTAGTGAAAATTTTTATAGATATATATATATAACCGGAAAGCAGTATTTGTTATATCTGGTTGTTAAAAAGAAAAGTAAAGACACAGTTCACGAAAACCACCAGTGGTATAATGAACAAAAAAAATTGGAAACACATATGGGGTAAACATAACATCACATGACAACCAAAATTAAGATACGAGCAAAATGCAAATATATGTTACATGAAAAGTAAAATTAAAAAAAAATAAAAAATGAAAAACCAATGAATAACCAGAAAAATCCCATAAAAAAAATACAATATCAGAAAAAATCAGGAACGATTGTAGAAGTTTTCTATTTAACATTATCCACACTTAAATCGTTTTATTTAGAATTTCCAATAGCCATTCGTCTTATTTCACGAGATAACAGTTGGCTAGAAACCAAGTCCCCATCATTTGACATATCAACGTTCTGAATATCTTCGGGTCCAGCAGTTGGGACTGCATAATCGGATGGAACTAAAGATAATGGAACATCAACAACAGTTGGCTTTGGTTCATAATTTTGAATTTCCTCTTCACTTCTAACAGACTCTTCGTCGTTATAACCTGACTTGGTTGACGTTTGGGAATAAGTTTTGTCTTCCGAACAAGTAGAAGACTTTTCATCATTATATACTTTTGAAATGAAATTTTTATTTGATTTTAGTCCTTCTAATAAATCATTATTTGTTGTTGTTCTTGTCGTAAAAGGAGTTGATTCTGAGTTCAAAGATGACGTTAGACTTGTATTTGTGGTGTGGATACCACTGTTTCTTGTTGAACTCTTTTCTACTGTATAATGATTCTTAAAGGCATTTGATGATGGAGTTAATTCGCTCTGACTAGTCGATGAAATACCTAGATTATCCATTGAAATACATCGAAACTTTGGAAGTTGAGTCGAAGTGGAAACATCCAAACTTTTAGGAGGAGGAGAACGACGATTAGTAAAAGATAACATTAATTCAGCTTCTGAATTATCGGAATCAGAATCAGAACCAGGCTCTGATTCTGATTCCGCAGCATTCCCATTCATATAGTGATTTGAATTATTTTCAAATGAGCTATCACTTGAAACAAAACCCATTTTAATTTTACGACCATAAATTGAATGTTTTGGGACACTTGGATTAAGATCTGGCATAACAGATCCAGATGAATTAGGAATTGGAATTGACTGTTCAACTCTCCTAGAAAAAACGTTTTTATTTGAAGTAAATAGTCCACCCTCTTCATCATCATCTTCTTCATCCGAAGAATCGTTATCAAAAACAGCTCTACGAGGTTGAGATTGTTTTGCCTCAGAGGTTTGCTGACTAGAAATTGGAGGGGTGGAATTTCTAGGTAGAAAAGAATGTGAATTGACAGGTGACTTGAAATTATTGGAAAGAGCAGCAGGTTGTCTGGCTGGTTCATTGCTTCTAATATTTACAGCATTTCTCCACATATTACTTGTTTCGTCAGATATCGAAGGAGCAATGGGAATACCAAAATCGCCTCCTTTGAGAAAATCTGGGATTGAAACGGCTGTTTTTAATGAGTCTACTGGAATTGCAGACGAAGTTTGATCGACAGTAACATTTTTGCCGTCCCTTGGGGTGTTCAAAGAAGTCAATGGTAGTATACGTTGTCTAGACTCGGCAGATGATGATAGAGCAGGATATCTATTGGATGACGGAAGTAGTCTTGAGGATTTATTAGATAAGGCGCCACATGGAGTTGAAGACCCAGCAGAATGGATAGAACGAGGACAACTGGGCGAGCCTCTAGAAACTTGACGTTGACTTGGAATATCTGTTATCGCACCAGTATATGGATTGATTTTCATAGTACCGGTTGCATAATCGTTATCATAAAAACTATCCAAAGATGCAAAACTTGGAGCAACTTTCATCTCAGATTTTGAAGCATTAAATTGATGTAAATCTTTTCTAAAATCATAAGGAGAAGGCGTGCGCTCCTCTTCGTGCACGGGTGATGAAGTATGACAAGGAACCGGAATATTAACCACCGCTTCGTTCAAAGTAGCCAGACTTTCATTGTGACCGGCAAAGTTGACACAATCAGGAATTGTCACAGCATCTGAACAATCAATTTCTTGGCCGGCTAGAGGAGAAGAAACAAATGTTTTAGGTGATAAGCAACCTGAATTATCAGCACTCTTGATTCCAGTTGAACTATCAGACACATTGAATTGAGAAGAACCTTGTCTAGCATAATTATGACGTTGAAATACTGAGGTTACAGGATAGGAGGAATCTGATGCATTTGAAGACAGTGTGTCGTCAGAAGAATCTGTTGAGAGAGCAAGAGAACTTCTTCTTTGAAATCTTTCATCAAGTACGGTAGACGAATTTAAAACTGGAGGGGCTGCAATTTGAGGAGACGAAGCAAAAGAAATTCGAGAACCGGGGCCGGTATCTTCAGATAAAATAAAAGAAAGACTATTTTTACCGTTAAAATCAAGGTCAGATGCAGATATTTGAGGAATAGATGAGGAAGAGCTATATTTATTTGAACCATCTAAGTATCTTGGATGACGGAAAGAGGAATTTCCGGATAGTTTACCTGGCCCAATATTGAAAACATCTGAAAATTTCTTTTTGATTCTGTTCCCTATACCAACAACAGCTTCTTCTACCTCTCTTTTCGTTATATCAATTTTCATGTTTTGATCCCAATTACTATTGTATTTTTTAGACTCGGCTCTAGATAATCCATCACAAAAAAAAGGATGTGACTTAATTTCTGCAATATCAATTCTATCAAGAGGGTTTTTTCTTAATAATTCCTCGATCAGATCTTTCGTTATAGCTAAATCGGAATCAATAATCTTTGGAGCAACTTTCCATTCATTACAATCTGGATAACTAAAATCATCATTATTAATTGAATCAAATAGAGCAAATTCAGACTCAGCATGGAAAGGTAAAGTACCGAATATTAAACAATAAAGAGTGACACCGAGTGCCCATATATCAATTTTATTGGTAACTTTAATTTCCGGTCCATTAGCTTCGGTTTTACATAGCTCAGGGGCTAGAAATGCAGGGGTACCGGCAGTTTTGGCCAATTCAAATTCATCATTTCCTTCTAAATTGGCAGCAAAAGATACACCGAAATCAGAAATCTTCACAACATCATCTTCAGAAACCAATAAATTTGATGGCTTAATATCTCTATGAATTATGCCTTGATTGTGTAAATATTCTAAACCTGAAACAACATCCCTGAAAACATTTTTACATTCATCAAAAGTTAAAAGTGGCTCGGGTTTATCATTTGTTTCTTCATTCTGTCTTTGCCATTTAATTTCACCTTTCTTTAAATACTCCAAAACTAAATAAATTTTTCGTGAGTTTTCAGCATCCAAAACTTCTAATAATTTAACGACATTTGGATGGTCGCACTTTTTCATAATAGCAATTTCTCTTCTAATTTTATCTTCTTGAGTTGAACCTGACCTTGTTAATCTACCTAATTTCGGTTTTGATTTTCTATCAACTATTTTTATTGCAACAAATTCATTTGTTTCTATGTCTTTACCTAATTTAACTTTGCCATGTTGTCCTGAACCTAAATCCCTTATAATTTCGTAAGTATTTAATACTCTTTTTCTTGTAACTGGATCATACTCAACATTGACGTGGTGGGTTTCTTTAACAGTTGAAGCAATTGAAGTTGATTTATTCATTTGAACTGCTCGATGGGGAGTTGTTCTAGATCTAGTATTTGTATGTTGTGATATCTGAGGCTGCGATATAGAGTTTGAAGTAGCAGTAGTTGCGGTGATTGAACTTGAATGTGAAGTATTATTTTGTCTATTCATGGCGTTTGAAGAATGGAAACTCTCTAGTATTCTATTTAGTGATAATGAAGAACCATTTCTAGAACAGCTCGGAGTTGATGATTTATTTGAACCCGTTGGCGATTTCAATAATATATCTGTCTGAGATCTGTTTAAAGCTGGACGATGACCTCCTCCTGTGAGCAGGTCGGCAACCTTATGAACTAAGTCTGGTAGCGTATGCTGAGAACCATTTCTACGCACATGACTTGCATGCCCCAAACCTGATAACACTGGGGAAGATTCATCATAGGAAAGAGAATATAAAGATGTGGTACTTCCGTGAGCAGATACATTGCTAATAGCCACGGGAGTTGGAGAAGGTTTGATATTTATATCTAAAATTGGTTTGGTAGTACTTTCGGTTGTTGCAGTTGTAAAAGACGTTCCTTTCGGTTCTGTTATATCCGGTATATTCTTATTATCATTAAAGATTACTGGGTCTGGCTTGTTATTATTGATGGGCTGTTGTTGTTGATGATGATGATGATGGTTTAGCAAGTGATTTAATAAAGTCATGCTATATTACTATAGTATTTTATGGAATTTGTTGAATTTGTTGAAAGAACGAGGTGTCTGTTTTCGTTCTAGGGGAGTTTAAAATAGGAAGTAGGTTTCTTGTACTTAGTGTAATAGGAGTTGAGGAGATATTGACTTTATAATGATATTCATTGACAAGAGGCAGGTTGAAGTAGAGGGTGATGAAGAAAGAAAATACGACGGGAATAAACGTTGAAGAGAGGGCAAAAAAATAAAGCGAATTTGGGTGGGATAAATAAGAGGAAGATATACCGCAGAGGTGGGATCGCATACGCCTTTTAGTATCTCTATGAAGTGGTGACAGTAATCCAAAGAGTAAAAATTACCAGAACAGACTCACTGGCTTTGAATCTAGTAAATTACACAGGTTGAAGTTGACTGGTATTCGATTACAAGGAGACAAGACCAGCACATGACCAAGTATTCACACCGCCACAACCATTTGGTGGCGCAGCGGTAGAGACAACTCCGCTTTGTGGAGTTGTTTTTGCGGATGTGGCGCAGCCGTCCGAACATCCCACAAAATCAAAACTCTTCCACTTATTGAAGTAGGCCACCCTGTTTTTTTAAAAAAAGACGGGCAGTAGAAATTCGGGGAGATTGATAATCTTCCATAGTGATATAAATAACTTCTATTAATCCCTCAATGAGTTAAAATCATGACTTTCTTTTTAAATTTAAGTACCTCAGGATTCTGCCATATTATTATGAATAACAGTTCGTTTATGAATTGTCGAAAAATATAAGTATAGTATGGTGGTTTCTCTTATCTTTTTATTGTTTGGAGCATTTGTCAAACAGCTATGTTGCCTCTACCGAATGCATATTCCCTGTTACTCTGTATTAAAAAACAAATTAATCTAGAATTACTCATTTGCATGGAGAAGAGGTTCTTAAGTTTTATGGGCTAATATTATTTCGGGGAATTTAATCATATTAAATAATTTCCAATATGATATTGAGCGATTTCTTAAAGTATCTATTGTTATGATAACCTTAGGATTATAAAAAACAAGGAAAGCGGGTCTAAAAAGATTACATTCCAAAAATAAAAAGAAAGAGATTGTATGTATGAAAAGACCTATGCAAAACGCTGCATCCACTCTAATAAATATTGATCCCCAAAATCATTTATGTAACCTCTTTTTCGGCAGTTGGTAAGAAGGTAAACCTATACTTCTTTTCGGTGCGGTTGTCATGTATGGACTATTGAATGCTGGCGATTGTACCATGGACTTTTTTATTGGAGTTGATTTTCCATGATTGATAAAACTTGACTTCTTCATACTTTCACTTAAATAAGTTGCATCAAACTTCAGCTTACTTGAAGGCGTCTGTAATCTAGGATCCTTCCTGACATCGTCTGCTGATCCAGCAGAAACAAAGGTGACTTCTTGGGGAATACTACCGTTAACTGGCGTATGCTGTGATGAATTCCCTGAATGAGTTGTAGAGTTTAGTATCGAAGTGGCAACTGTCGCATTGGTGATGTTAGTCTTGGAATTAGTGATTATCTCATGCTTCTGTGTTGTATCCACTAATGGAAGTCTTTGTTGCTGGCTTTGACGTTTTGCTCTTGAATCACGAATCATTGTTTCGATCTCTTTGGTATCATCGTCATCGTCGCCAAAATCATTATCAGAGTCAGGGATTTTACGTCCAAAGGTTGGTTTATTTTGTTCAGGGTCTGCTGTTGGATCAACGGTCGCTTCTATCTCATCCAACTGGGGCACATCGTCACTAAACACAAACGAATCTTCATCTTCGTTTTTCCTACTTCTTGAGGGTCTCTGGAATTCAGAATTTTGTTTGGCTTGCTGTTTCAAATAACTCGATTCTGTATCTCCTTCCATGTTACTTGGTGTTATTAAATCACAAGGGTTGGAAGTTGATGTAGGTATCTGAAACTCTGATTTGGATGGTTCATCTTTCAGCAGAAGTCTCTCCGATTCCACTGTAGTGGTAGACTCCATGGATGTTACAGACGTTGAAGTAGCACTGGACAAAATATCTTCCTTAATAATTGTACCATGGTGAGAGCCCCTTAATAATCTTTGCTGATCAAATGAAACTGGCTCTGCTGTAACTTTTGTAACCTTGTTTAAATAATTTTTATCATAAATACAATTTCCTAGTGCATTGCCAAATTGCCGAAGAGCCCTTTTAACCCCATCTGTGATTGCTTCCTTTCTACATTTATCAAATGCCATGGCTTTTGTTCTAGCTCCTTCTATTGAACCATATCCCATATCTTCTCTGTAAGTTCCATCTTTCAATACAACTCTAACAATAGCATATACACCCAGAGCAATCCTTCCGCCTTTTTCATCCATATAATCAACATGAGTATTCTTAACTTCAGTACTCCATCCAAAAGGCGTAAATATATCATTTGCTAGATTTATTGCCTTCCAACCTTCAATATAAGAAACAGATGATCCACCGGGGCCACTTCTCTTGCTTAAAAACTCAGGACCAAGTTGCTTGTTTAGAGCTTTTGTAATTCTCTGCCTCTCTTCGCTAGTAAATGGTCCGGGTACCATTTGTATCCCAGAGGAACTTGTGTTATGGTACATGCTATTAATCTGTTCCCTTCAGTTTCCTACTTCCTGTCTGGCTTTGTTTAGATTTGAAAGTGGCGAAAGCAACGCGTCTCAGAGCTAGAGTAATAACTGACGTAAGCACCTCGTGTAGAGGTGTGATTCACCATTTTGAAAATAAATATTAACTAACCATAAGTTTGTTGAGAAGGCAGTCTCTAAGGAAAAACCAAAGGCATTACCATTTCAATTCCGATTGGAGTTTCAATTATGTCAAGACTTCGTTTTGATTCGTCACTAGATAAATCCTCAACTGTCCGAAAGGAAACACTTCCCAATGCTTCAAAAAAAAGATATTCTTATTCTAAGATTTTCTCTAGGATTAGCTCCAAGAGACTCCATTACTACACAAGAATATCAGCCATAGTAGCACTTATTATTTCCATACTTGTGGTGATACCATTTAAGACCAATTTGTTTATGTTTCCAATTAAATTCATTTTCATATGGTTGGGCTTGTTGCTTATAAAGCAAGCTAGAGATATTACTTTAAAGATTGATTTACCTGCCTCATCAACGGTTTTCCAGCAAATATTTTCTTCCATTTTTTCATCTGACACATTTTCTACATGGGTTGCTTTTGGTTATGCTGCATTCTCTGTTTTTTACGTCTTCTACATTCAATACGATAGTAGTCTAACGTACTATATCTCATCGCCTACAAAAACACTTAAACCATTGTTGAATGATAAATTCGTTTTTTTTTGGTTTTATTTATTATCATTTTCAGGTATTTATACAATTCAGTTTATTGTCTTGGAAAAAAATAGATTAACTTTCAAAACTGGAATCTACAGATTGGACCCAATAGATCAATTGAAATCCATTAGGTGGATTTCTTTATTAAAAGAATCTGCTTCAATTAGTGCATTTGTTACGGTTTTCGCTCTAGTATTATATTCGTTTGTTAGGAAATTTGTGTTATCAGTTTTGATGTATCCTTTCATTTACGCGTTCAGCTTGAATGAAAGAGTTCCTAAATTCAACTTTGCTTTTCTTCTCTACATTAAATTATTTTTCTTAACTTTTTTGCTTTCTTCCAGTTTTGAATTGCTTAATAAGATTTATAACATTTTTTCATTGGTGGGTTGTTTGAATGTGAAGAAACCTTTGAGTTCTTATTCAGAAGATCCTGTTCAAACTTTAATTTCCGGTTTAGTGGACTTTCAAAACCCATATGTCAGAGCAACCGCTTATCAAGAGTTAGCATATTTAGCAACTTCAAAAGAAACTTCTGACAGAAATATATTTTATTCCAAAATTAATTGGCCACTATTTTTAGAACAGTGTAATTCTACAATATCAACTTCTTCTAAAGCTGTGAAAGATAACTTACCAAACTCAAAGCCAAAACAGCAGCAAAACAAAGGATTACACCTTCAGCTTCAAAAAGAAACCGATAAACAATCCGAACAAGTTAATTTATTCGGTAATACTCAAGCTGCAAAGTCTAACTTAGATGAGTATGAAATCAAATTGAATAAAGTTCTCGATAGAACAATTAATCATAGAACTGTTGATTCCAGTGATTTATTTTTCACTCCAATATCGAAACCAATTAAAAAACAAGAACAACCTCAAAAACCAAGAGTTGCAATAGCAAGTATACTGAAAATAACCAAAGATTTCATTCTCAAATGTTATCGTGTCCTAGAAAAAAAGGATGCGTTTAAGATTTTGAAAACTAGAATAATTAATAGTTTCAATGAAGAAACTAAACTTCACCTAATTCTAAAAACATTTTTTAATAGAGCTTTAGGATTCTTCAACTTTTTATTTAGAAATTCAATACTCTTTGAATCAAATAGAAGATTAACAAACAAATATAATCTATCAAATTCAATAATAACAATATCAGAAGTGTTACTACATGCCAAGCATGAAGATCAAAAGAATATCGTAGTGACAACACTGGGCGAGGTTTTAACCTCATTAGCAAGAATATATATAGCAACATCTGAATTTTTAAGCAATCCTCCTGTCCCGGTTATTACTCCAAAGGATGAAAAGGACATACAACAATCCCCAATTAAGGAAATCAATCAACTTTCGCTAGACTACTTCTTCAAACTTGTCATTCTATACAATTCTGATGTCAATGACTTAATTTTAAGTCCTGAAGTATTCAAACTTGCTAAATGGTGCATTGATTTGGCTTTAGAAGAACAAAGAAACCAACAATGGGATGACTTTGACTTTTAAAATTTAATATATGTATGATATGTTCTATGTACTGTTTACTAATCTAATTCACCGGAGCTTGAATCTTCGGTAATGCAGCTTAACCTATGCGTAAGTTCTTTGCGCTGTTAGTTTATGGTTGTTTTACAATTCTTTTTATTCTAGAACTTTAACATGTTTTAATGTTGTGCCTGGCTTTAAGTGTAGTTATTTTATTCTTAAATAATCTAGCATAATTCGAAACTGTTTATAGATGCTTCAATCACGACATATAAATAAACAAGTCAAGGAACCAACATGATGAAGTAATAAGAATTTCAAAAACCAGTACCAGTTGCCGATTACAGCAAAGCTATATTTCATAGCTTTTGAGGTTTGTCCCCACCGATTAAACTCAGAGGATACTCTACAAAAAAAATAAAAGAGTTATGTTATTTAATGGAAGCCGGAGATAACTGTTACAAAAGAAATGTCAATAGATGAGATGACACCTAAAGGTAGTTATATGTAGTTGTATGTTGACTTATATAATATGATTGCCTTGGCTTTCTAATCTTCATGCATTCAAATTCTAACTTCGAAGACTTGTTGGTGTTTACCTTCTCAAAATACTGATCAAATTTAAAAGGAAAAACGGGAAGGAAAGTGAAGTATTATAGTGAATCTAAATTCTTATATTTTGATTATTTGAAAATATACGCAATCTATAGTAAAGGAGCAAGAAAAGAAACACAAAAGAATATAAATAAAAAAAATCAAACTAATCCAACAAATCAAATAAAAAAAAGATGTAAAAGATGTAAAAAATATAAAAAATGTAATAGTAATAAAAAAAGAGAGATATACCCACACAAATATTACGGCAAAATACTTCTTTCACCTATTTTCCCTCAGGCCCTTTTTTATTATCGTTTAGATTAGTCTTTGACCCATATTTTGAAGGAGGTAATGAATCCAATAAAACAGGTTTCAAGACATTTTCATCAAAACTGACAAACCATTTTGCATGCTCATCCATACTTAGCATATCTGAGAAGTTCATACCACTGGAACTGGATTCAACCATTGGAGATCCCATGACCGCCGAATGTGAACCAAACTGATTAGTAGTAGAAGATGTTGGAAACGTTGCCAGTGGTGCAGATGGCGGTAAATCTATATCCAAATGGATATCTGAATCATTCATCATATCATCATCGGATATACTTCTAGACCGAGGACCTTCATCTGAATATTGAAATGGTCTAGCACCATTCTTATAATGGGTTGTAGCTGCTTTAGACTGTGGTTTTGGAGTTTCGATATCAAATTCGTCATCACTTTCAGATTCTTCAATACATCCAGTTTTAATATTCAACATTTCTAGCATACCAGCGGTTGTACCACCGAATAATATAACGGTCAAGACGACAACAACTAAAACGGTAGCTAGAAAAGTTGATTTTGAATCACCTTGTAAACCCATCGCTAATGCAACACCAACAGCCCCTCTTAAACCAGCCCAAAATTGCATCATCTGATAATTATAAGGGATTTCGTCTTTAACTGTTGTTAATGCCATACCCCTATTAGCACTTCTTTGTCTTGCAACCCAATTAATTAATCTTGATAATGGGAAAACTGCCGCCCATCTTGCAACACAAATGCAAGCAAACGTGACAATAATCAATAATGGTTTGAAAACTAATTCGACTTCAGTGAATAAAGATAAACCTAAGTAGATGAATATGAAATTTTCTGAAAGTTGAGCTAACAATTGGAAAATATATTTGGTAGCAATCTGAGTTCTCCTTGACATATTATAATAAGCATAATGTTTCATTGTAATACCACAGAATAATAAAGAAACGATACCTGACATATGGCAACCATTTGAAAAGAAATAGGATTCATATGCAAATAATAAAACTAAACAAGTTTCAATTTGTGGGTATCTTCTAATATGAGAATGTTTCAAAACCAAAGCAATTAATATTCCCGATATCAATCCAATAATTGTTGAAATTGTGAATGTCATCATAAATAAACCAACACCTTCAAAGACACTTGAAAATTCAACCTTTTGACCATGAAACTTTTCACAAGTTTCAAACATAACAATACAAATAGCATCATTTAACAATGATTCACCGAAAATAATTGTGTATAGTTTTGGATCAACCTTATAAGAATTGAAAATTGATAAAATTGTAACCGGATCAGTTGCGGACAAGGTAGCTCCAACGGCCAAAGCATCAACAAAGGAAATATTAATACTCTCTAAACCTAATTTAGTATAGATATATAAAATAAAGCCCACAACCAACGCGCTGATAAAAGTACCTGGTATGGCAAATGTTAAAATGGAACCTATATTCCTAAAAAAATTAGCCTGATGTAACTCATAACCCGAATTCAAGATAATTGGCGGTAACAAAATATTAAAGAAATATCCAGAATTAAACTTAACAGCATCTTGAATATAATGACCAGGGGAAATTCTAATGACTAAGCCAACCACCATTCCATAAAAGATTGACAAAACAGTTTCGTGGATGGCTTTAATTCGGCGTTGTTGTAGATAGTAAGATGACCATAGAGCAGAGCACAATAAGAAGAAGACAATGAACAATGCCCATGAGGAGAATATTTCTTCTGCAACAGGGTTGGAATCTTCCAAGTTAGTGTCGTCAGGAGTGCCTATATCAGGACTATCATCGATTGGCTCTTCATCGATGGGATCAGAAACGGGAGGGTCATCGCTTAACAGACTAGAGGCAGCAGACCCGAGTATACCTCTTTTGGCTAGATACACAGCAGAATTGACGATGATGGAGCCCATGAGTTGTGCAGGTGGAGGATGCTGTTTCAGTTGGAGTTGCGATGCTGGCTTGCGAAAGAAGTCAACCAAATAAATACGTGTTGTGATTTTCATTTCCCTCTAATTGCTTTTGCGCCAATCACTTGTTGAAGCTAATTGTGGAAAAAATGAACACCTCTTTCTTTTCTTCTTCTTCTTCTTTTGGTTTCTCTAGCGCTTTGCTACTCCTGTAACATGTCTGTCTCCTTGGTTCCCATCGTTCTTTCTGGTCCTTCTGGTTGTGGTAAATCCACTCTTTTGAAGAAGCTTTTTGCTGAGTTCCCTGACACTTTCGGATTTTCCGTTTCACACACAACAAGAAAGCCTAGACCAGGTGAAGTTAACGGTAAGGATTACCATTTTGTTACTGTGGACGACTTCAAGGGTTTGATTGCTGCAAATGCTTTCGTCGAATATGCTCAATTTTCTGGTAACTACTATGGTACTTCTATTAAAGCAGTCAAAGATGTGGCTGATTTAAACAAGATTTGTATCTTGGACATTGATATGCAAGGTGTTAAATCCATTAAAAATATTGATAACTTTGCTGCTAGATTCTTATTTTTATCACCACCTTCTATTGAAGAATTAAAGAAGAGATTAACCGGTAGAGGTACCGAAACCGAAGAATCCATTTCAAAGAGAATCAGTGCCGCCTCTGCTGAAATGGAATATGCCAAAACTGGTGCTCACGACAAGATTATTGTTAATGACGACTTGGAGAAGGCATATACTGAATTAAAGGATTTTATCTTCAATGAAACCCCAAAATAATTGTATTTTTATTAGACTTTACTTTTTTAAGGTATTACTAGACATTAGAATTACCGCTAGTTATATAACAACACATAACAATTTACAATGTCTATGCACGATAACTTATCTATATCATCATTACATTGTATTTATAACCATCAAAGACACGTAAACACGTAAATACCAAACAAAAAAATGTGAAATCGCGCAAAAACATGCGTATCAAAGCAAAAAAAAAAAAGAAAAAAAAGCAAATCTCTAACAAATGAGCTTTCAAATGTTACTAAACGTTTTCTAGATCCAAACTCTTCATCTTTAGCAAAATAGCATTCAATCTATCATCAATCTGATGTTGGTTGTAATCTTGTAAGCTTGAACCATCAATTGATAATGAGGCAGTGGTTAATTTATCATAGATATCATTATATAATTTCAATTGAATTTTCACAAAACTTTCAAATATTGGATCGATTAATGCAAATCTCAAGGCAATATATTGTTTAATTTCATCCTTTAAATTATCATTTAATGTATGGTAGACTCCATCGATTTCGTTAAACTCTATATTTAATTTATTTAATTTATCAAGCGATTTATTTAAATTATTTTCCTTTTCCGTTAACTCTTGATTTTTGACTTGGAATTCTAAAACTTCAGTTTCTTGCTTTAACTTACTTAATTTATGTTTTATTATATCATAATCCAATTTCTTTCTGTTTCTCTTTTTAATCAAATTATTAATCTCAATATTATAATCTTTCAATTGATTAACCGGATTTAACACAGTTATATTCAAGGGTTCTAATAGATTCGGTAGAATATCTTGTTTAATTTCATTTATCAATTTTAAATATTCTAATGTGATGCCATCTCTATTATTTACTTGTTTCACCTTTGAAAGAGATAAAGTTGAAGATGCAAAACTATCTATGCTAAACCTATTATTATTATTATTATTATTATTATTATTATTAGCAATTGAAGAATTTGCACCTAACGAATTTAAACTATTTCTTTTCTTAGAAACAGAACCTGACCTACTTAATGGTTTACCACTATTATTTGAAGAATCTGTAGTATGTTTTTTGTCGACTTCTAACTCAAAACTATAATCACCATAAAATGAATCCATTGATTTAATTATATTTAATTGAACTTCAATCAAATTTTCAAGGTTTTCAATAAATTTAACCAATTCACCATCTAATTCAATTGTTAGTTGTTCAACTTTTTTAAAGTTTTCCTCTTCTTTATCGAATTCTAAATCGGTCGATTCAATTTCGGAACTATTCTTACTTGTTTTAAGGTAAACATGAGCACCAGCTCTATTAACAGCTTTTTTGAACCCAGTCCAAGACATCGCTTTCGAATGGGTAGTTTCGGGTTGTACAGAAGACATGTTGTTTGTACACAAGGAAAAAACAGATGACTTATGAATGTCCCTTGATCTTTTAACTTGTTACATAAGCGTTGTAAATCTGAAGTTAAAGTAACTAGTCAAGTTTCCCCACGGTGCAAAGGTGCTGAGAGTGTCGACAATTCAAAACAATCCGGAAATAAAAACAAATGATGGAGATAAATGTGCGGCGTGTTTTACGACGCCTCGCGGCCGTCCACCTCAGTGCCTCAGCAAGAAGGTGACGTGCAACTGGCTCACGCCGTTGGTTTTTCGGCAATAGCACCCGAACCACCTAGTTTCCCAAGACAGAGTCACCGCAGGCACCGCCACAGAAAGTGATGGCGACTCTTCGCCGGTGAAAATGCCGTGTGGCATTTGCCTGGTCAGGCAGTGGAGCTTCTCACCTGCTCCGCTCTGGTAGTTGTGGTGATCTTGGTGGGTGAATGTATGAATGGATGTATAATTCATACTGGCATTGAACCCCAATTCTAGAATTCTTTCTTATAACTCTTTCTTATTTGTTTAACTTGTCCTTGTTCTTCCAGTTTAACTGCTGGCGACACTTGGTTTCTTGCCTACTTTTCAACCCTATACCCATACAAGCACGTTGTCAGCTAGGAGATTCGCGAAGCAAATATGAGTACGAATCCTACAAACCCTCTTTTTACCAGTTCTACTGTCACAAAATCAATTAAAAAGAAGAGAGAAACACCTCTTGGAAAGAGAAGAGTTAGAACAGGCTGTTTAACTTGTAGAAGCAAACATAAGAAATGTGATGAGAATAAACCAATTTGCAACTTTTGTTCTACAAAAGGTTTACAATGTATTTGGCCAAACAAAATTAGTTCAGAATTTAATAAACTTAATTCAAATATACAGTTGATTTCTCCAATGTCAGTAGGGTCTCAATCTGGTTTATTAGCTCCAGAATCTTCGATACCAAACTTTTCATTAGATAGTAGTTTGCAATCAGCTTTTCAAAATATGCATGAACAACATTGTGCTTGCTACCCACAAGTTTATCCTTTGTCGAGTACTTTATTAGATTTAATTGGTATATTATCTACCTCAACTTCTATAAGTACTATTACTGCCTCACCCTTATATTTTCAATTATTTAATGATGCAACTTTACTACATCAAGCACCTCCTATAACAAAGCAAGAAGAATTAGGATTATTAAATTCTTACTTTACTTATGTAGTGCCTTTCTTAAGTTCTTCCAAAACAAATTCTACAAGAGATTCTGATCCATTTTTGATGGATGTTTCAATCCTTATAAATCAATCTGTTGCTTTAAAGTATTCTTTATTTGCTATTACATTAAGATACCTTGAAAAAGTAAATAAAAATAAAATAAATGTTTCTTCACTTCAAGTTTATAAATTTGCTATTTTTCAATTATTGAATGAACTTCAATCAAATACATTCTATAGTGGTTGCGAACCTATTATAATTTTATCAATTTTATTCCTAATATATTTTGAAATTTTGTCAAGTTCTCCTGACTCTTGGAAGCAGAGGTTAGCAAATTTTGGTATTTTACTTAAAAACAAGTTTAACAACAGAATCAACGGTACTCATATCAATACTTTGGATGGCCATAATAGTAACAATCACCTCATAAATAAGGATTTAAACTCTTGCATTTTTTGGTCTTTTATTAAATTGGATTTATTATCAAGTGAGGTTTCTAATTCAAGTTGTTCAATTCCAATTGAATATTGGCTTTTAAATTCATATTCAATTATAGATAATCAAGAACCAAATAAAGCTGATGCTTTTTTAGGATGGTTACAAGATTTTAAACATTTTACTTGTGAATTTCAATCAATTCAATTCATATATGCAAAAGTTTTAGAATTTTTAAATAATGCAAATGAAAGAGTTAATTCATCTTGGAATCCAATTAACACACCTTTTGCAACACCTTCACTAATACCAACAACATCCGAATCAGTGATTTCAAATGATCGGAATCTAGATTTTGATACTGAATGGTCTTTAATTTGGGAATTATTAATGTCATGGTATCAATCAAGATCATTAACATATAAATCAATTCATACGTTGAATATCGGAACCAATTCATTAGATTTAAATAAAAAGTCAATAGCGGATGAATCATCTTCAATTATAGGAAGTCATCCACTACATACAACATCTACGATAAATACTTCATTACTTCCATCTCATTCAACTCAGATTCATATATATCCAAATTCGAGTTCAATTTCATCAAATTTAATTTTTCATACATGTTGTTTAATTTTATTAAACAACAAACCAAATTCTATCAATTTTTTGCAATCATTAGATTCATCAATTCAATCTAATACTAATCGTAAAGAATCACAATCAAATGGATTACTTCCGCATCAAATTAATCCAAATACTACTATTGATTCCGTTGATAATTCAAGTTCAGATTTAAAGTCAATTATATGGCACAGAAGACAAATTTTGAATACAATTGTTGGTAATTTGAACGAATTAAATTCTAGAAATGCTAGTTGTGATTTATTTGCATTTACTTCTTTAATTAATGTTATAAAGGCGATTAATACTAGTAGTAATACAAGGGGTTTGGGGGTGAATGGGGGCGGTAACGCAAGTTTAAACAACGATGAAATTCATCAATTAATATCTAAAGAGTTGGTTGAAAAGTTGAAAGGTTGGAGTTGTCTTGATTTCCAATGGATAATTAATAATTATTTATGCTAGAGACATACCGGAAATAACTTAATGCACGCTATAATAATATTTTTATCACATTATATTATTATATTTTTTTTTCTTTTGCTTGCTCTTTTTCTTTTTTTTTTTTTTTAATAAAACTACTCTTCCTGTTTGGGTATATTTCTAGTGTCTACATGACATGTGTGTTTTTTTATGTTCTTGTTTTAGTGGGTATTCTCGTGTTTTTTTTTATATGTTGTATATTGAGTTTCTTTCAACGATTGGCTTTTAAATTCGGTATCATCTTACAAAAAAATTATTGGCAGTTTCAAAAAGGTACGCGGTGCCAATAATTACAGCATTATTTCCTCAAATATCTCGGGACGTGCCGGAACCAGCCCCGCATTCCGCGGGTAGAGCGTCGGTAAAAACAAACCAAAAAAATAGCCAGTCGACAACGGTTTTTTGAGAAAGAAAAGGGTACCACCTCACGTACGCACAAGGGGCAAGTTTTTATGGTAGGCTGAGTATCACTTTCATCTACTTCTCCTTTATCCTCCTCCTTCTTTTGAAGTACTCTTCATCTCGTATTCATAATGTGTTTTGTTCTTATAGGATGTAAGTATTAACTTATTCTTAATGGTATGAAAAAACAACAACCGATTTCCCCGCCTGTCATACTAACCCCTGCACGATTTAGTTGGTGATTACAGAAAACGTTTAAGCATTTTAGATGGTGCCCAATTGGTTTGCCCACACTGCCATAATGTTGCAATGCATGCAGTGCGCCACTTCAAATATATCTCTTTATTCTTTATCCCACTCATTCCACTAAGTTGGTTCAAGGAACTTCATTGTGACATCTGTAATTATGATCAGGATTTAACCGATAAAGATATCCAAGCTTTGAAAACCCAGGATAACAACAAACCAATGAGTTTAGGTTATGTTTGATACTTTGTATAATATCCATCCCTTAGCTTTTCACAATAGTCAGAACAGAGTGTAACCAAACCATAAATACAATTTTTGGTTGCTTCAGTAATTGCTTCTTTACGTGCTTTACTGAAGGCTGCATCTTTATGTAGTTGGAATTCGGACCTACCTATTCCTGTTTTAACTATTGCTGTTCCGTCTTTTAATTTTAATTTAACGTCAATTTCTATTTCCAAAGTATATCTGTTCGGTCTGTCATCTTCAAAGTCTTTGTTGCCGTTGAGTTCAGTATCTGTTTCGGAAATATGAATGATTTTTTTATATTCTCTTGGCTTAACTGTATCGAAAAGTATATTTGTATTCCATCCATCAAAGCCGAAAGCCTTATTTGCACAACTAATAACCTTGTGCATCGCAAGGTTATTGAATTTCCACATGTTATGAGTTAGTTTACCTCGTTGTTGTTTTTGTTCTTCTTCTTCTTCTTCTTGTTTCTTGACCATCACCTTTACTTCTACCTCTTTCTCTTTAGAATCCCTTTTAACCTCTTGTTCTTCACTAACTAAATTTTCATCTTCATCTGCAAAGCCTTTCAAAGATTGTTCTTCTTTCTTGATCTTTTGCCATTCTCTTTGTTCAACACGACTTTGTTGTCTTTGTATACCATGAATTTTAGATTCAAGTGTCTCGTTATTTTCTTTCTCTAAATACATAGTCAACTTACCGATTCTATCAATCGACCAAGGTGATGCGGGTTTCATATAAATTTCACCGACTTCTCTTTGCAATGATTCAATTTCAGAAATCAACGATTCATAAGGAAACATATCATTTGAAGTATCTAAAGATGTTGGTTTTGGGCTATCAATTTTAATATTCTTACCAAAGGGATGGTTAACTTGTAATTTGTATTCAAATTCTTCCTCCACTGTTCTCCTTCTTTTAAATTGTGATTCTTCAACTCGTAGTTGTTGTAATGTAGTAAGGTTTCGTCTAGACATAGCTGTTGCTCCCTTTCCCCATTATGTTATCAACTTTTAAGTTTCAAGTTTCGGTTTTTACATATGGCCGCGATCATTTAAACACGACTAAAAAAACCGAATAATAAACACAAAATCTTCTTTTTTTTTAGGGGAATTTTATATAAACTAAATTAAATATTACAGTTTACAATAAAAAGGTTACTTATTCAGAAAGAACAGCTGTATGAACAGCCTTATATGGTGCCTTAAAACCAGTGAACAGTTCAAATTGTTCTACACCTTGATTAACCAACATTTCTCTACCTGGAATAACGTTCCATTTGTATTCATCTTTCGCTAACTTCATAATATGTGTAACTAATGGCTTATATGCAGCCTCAATCAAATATGAATGATTTTTAGAACCTTTAGATAAGGCAATATTAATCTTCTTTAGTAATGAATTATCTATTTCTAAATTACCTGGAACAGTACAAACTGCGAGTTTAATTTCATTTTGTTCAATTCTTTCGATTTGTTCAATTGATTCCAAAACTTGGATATTATAATTATCTGGGAAACTCTTAGAAATTTGATGTAATTTGGAAACTGTTCTATTAAGCATATAAATCTTGGTACAACCCATTTGATGTAATGCATAAATGGCTGCTCTAGAAGTACCACCCCCACCAATAACTAAACCAGATCCATCAGTCTTAACAGGGCCACTGTTTCTGACGAACGAATTAACTATACCTAACCAATCAGTATTAGTACCTGCAAATTTGCTGTTACCAATTGGATAGATTGTATTAATTGCACCAATTAATTTTCCTGATTCGGACAATTCATCAACGTATTTAATCATATCAATTTTTAGAGGCACTGTAACACAACATCCTCCAAAATCTTTCTTGTTCATTAACTTTTCATAAACTTTAGATGCATCATCAGTTTCGAATTTGTCAAGATGATGTGGTAAACCCAAAACTTCATAACCAGTATTATGCAAAACTGGTGATCTTGAGTGTGAAATTGGGTTACCAACAATATAGAAGCTCTTTTTTGGCAATGCACCAATCATGTGTAATGCTTGATGAATTTGTTTAATGGTTAACTGGCCTGGAGCTGATGCACTTGGCAATAATGGATGGGTAACAGGGGTCAAAATTGGATTAACAATTCTTGACAATTGACCCAATTCACCCATATTTATACAAACAAGAGGTTTTTCTGGATGTGATTTTCTGAAAGCTTCTAAGTCAAAATTGTCTTTGAATGACGTCGCTGTACCAACAAATTTAACGACATCGGCATTTAATTTCAATGCTAATTGATATTTATTTTCCCATGCAACATCATTCCAATTAACTGAACCAGAGAAATCATGATGGGAACAGATAATCTTAGTGAATCTTCTCTTAGTCGAAATTGTATCCAATAAACCTTCAGGTAATGACAATTCCAAATCTAAATATGCAACGCCGGCTTTGAATGCCAATTCAATAAGTTGTTCAATTTCTTCGACTTTATCATCTGGAAAATGACCACCTTGACCTTGAGTTCTAATGGTGAAGATAATTGGTAAATCAGTGTGACTTCTTAATAAAGCAACTTGTTCAGACACAAAATGAAGGTCGTATGATTTTAATAAATCAACACGTAACTCAACAACGTCAGATTCTAAAGTAATTGCTTCAAGTTCTGATAAAATCTTCTTATTTTTTAAATCAGGATAAGTTAAACAAACAAAATATGATCTTTTACTTGGAACAACTGGTCCTTCACCTGTGATTTCATATATGAAATTCTTCATTGATCTCTTTAAAATATCAAATTCGTCAGTTGTTGCACAGTGTGGCGAAAAGAAATAATAATTGGCACATTCACGATACCATGGTTCACGTCTTTCCCAAACTTCAAGAATTTCTTCAGGGTATGCAGGTCTAGATGTATCCTTTTCTGATAGGAAGTAAATAGTTTCTTCAATATTTCTATGAACATGTAGAACAATACCATTTTGTTTATTAACGTAATCTTTCAATGCATCCCTTGCAGATTCACTTTCAACTATTCCACCACCGGTTGAAATAATGTAACCTTGAGAGTATTCCTTTAATGCAAGGAACAAAATGCTTAATTCTTCTTTTCTGAATTCTTGCCATCCGTTTGCTTTGATAAACTGTCTAATATCACCAAACTTCTTTTCAAATAAATCATCCAAATCAAGCAATTTCATACCATTAACTTGTGAAATAATAGTTGACATAGTACTTTTGCCTGCTGCTCTCATACCAATTAAAATAATACTTTTACTACCATTTTTTTCTGGAACAATTGATCTCTTAGAATTTTGAGAAATACTTGATGGTTCATGACCTTGTAATGAAGTATTTAACTCAGTGTGTAAAACGTCCCACCAGCCTGGCCAGGTTTTGCCCGTACATCTTCTTTCTTGTATGATAACAGGCTCTTTACAAGCGCCGGCCAATAATGAAAAACTCATAGCAACTCTATGATCATCATAAGAATAAATACCTGGCTCTTCAGGTGTCTTCAAAGTTTCAACACCATGAATGACAATACCATCATCTAACTCGGTTGCAACAACCCCAAATTTATCCAATTGAACTCTCATGGCTTCAATACGATTACATTCTTTAACACGCTGGTTTGCAATACCAGTAATGGTAGTTGGCGTGTTATTAGAATCACGAGCAAGAGCAGCAACAACAGTAGCAGTTAAGAAAGCATCGGTCATTGGTTCCATATCTACATGATGTAATGGCTTTAAAGTGCCAACTGGTGGACCTTGAACAGTTGTTGAAGTTTCAGTTTGAATAACTTCGCAGCCCATTGGTCTTAAAACGTCGGTTGCAAAACGTGAATCACCTTGTAATGAGCCTGAACCAATATTTGGAATGGTACATTTTGTACCAGTGATAGCGGCAAAAGCTAATGGATAAGTGGCGGATGAAGCATCAGATTCAATAACATATTCAGCAGGATTAACATAATGGCCTTGTGGAATATGATAGGTATATTCTTCTGTGGTTGATTTGGTAACTTTAATACCAAATGCTTCCATCATTCTAATAGTCATATCAACATATAATTGAGAAATTGGTTTACCTCCAACTAAAGCTAAAGTAACTGGTTCTTCAGCATATGGTGCACACATTAAAATTGAAGAAACATATTGAGAAGAAATAGTTGCACCTAATTCAATCCTACCACCTTTCAATCCTTTGCCGCATTTAACGACAACGGGGAGTGAACCCTCATTATTTAAACATTTAATTTCAGAACCGTTTTTTCTTAACGCATCAAATAATGGACCATTTGGTCTAACTTGCATTCTTTTGTTACCAGTTAACGTAATTGTATCAATATCACCATTTATACCAACTAAAGCAGCAACTGAACTTAAGAATCTTGAAGCTGTACCCGCATTACCTAAATATAATTCTTCATTAGTTGCCAATAACTTACCGCCATTACCTTTCAAAATGACAGTATCACCATTATCTGCCCAAGAGATTTCGGCTGCCTGTAAAGCAGCAACTGCTGAAAGCATATATTGGGTATCGTCCGAATGTAACAAATTTTTAATCTTACATTCACCTTTACCTAAAGCAGCTAAAATCAAGGCTCTATTTGAAATTGATTTGGAACCTGGGGGGGTAATATTAAATTCCTTTGGTGGTTTAGAAAATGGAGAAACAATAACTTCATCAGTTAAAACAAATTTTAAATCTTCATCATTAACATAAGATGCTTGAGGTTCATAACATTCACCAATTCTTTTTAATAAAACAACTTTTTTTTTAGAGCCGTCATTCTTTTTATCAATTGCCATTTTCTTTAACAAAACATCTACAGGACAAACTTTTCCATTAATTCTACTTTGTAAAACCTTATCATCTAAAGAAACTGGTAAACCATATCCAGCGAAACATTTTGATAATCTTGAAACGGCCACAGGAGATAGAATACCTAGATATCTACTTAATTCAGCTTCTTTAACAGCACCAATCGAAACACATTCCCCATGTAAGGCTTGTGGAGTTAAAATAGCTTCATAAGCATGGCCGATTGAATGACCAAAATTTAACAAATTTCTCAAATTACCCTCTCTTTCATCTAAAGAAACAACTTCAGCTTTAACTTTAATTGATTCTAGTACCAATTTGTAAATATGATCCAATATAACTGATAAATCGACAGAATTATCGGACTTTCTCAAAGTAATAACCTCCAAAAACTGTTTCGTATATTTCTCTAGTCTGGTAAATTCATTTTCATTCCAAATTGCAGCAGTTTTAATAACTTCACCCATACCATTAATAAATTCTCTTTCTGGTAAAGTTTCTAAAAATGAAATATCAACAAAAACATACTTTGGTTGCCAAAATGCACCAATAAAATTCTTGCCCAATGGAGTATCGATAGCAGTTTTACCACCGATTGATGAATCAACCATTGCTAATAAGGTAGTTGGAACTTGAACAAACCTGACACCCCTCATAAAAGTTGCAGCAACGTACCCAATCATATCACCAATGACACCTCCACCCATTGCAATGATAAAAGTATCCCTTGTGCAACCTTCTGACAATAAATAATCTTCAATGGCAGCTTTTGTTGATCTGTTTTTATTCGATTCACCTGGAGAAATAATATAAGTTAATAGTCTTGAATCTGGTCTATGCTGGGTAATACAAGATTTAATTTCATTTGAAAATCTATCTAGATGTCCAGCTTTTTCAATATTTGAATCTGTTATTATAACATAGGTTGAAGAAGCTTGAGTTGTAACAATTTCTTTACAAATATGGGCGGATATCTTGTAACCAACATGAATGGTTTTCGATCCTAGGATCTCCACCTTTTCAAAAAACTCTGGTTCAGCCATATTGATTTATAACAATATATCTTTATTTGTAAACTATATGTGCTTTCCACTCTCAATCACCCAATTATGGACGACAAAGAGAAGAAGTACGCCCGGATCCGGAACTGGGCCAATCGACGATGTGACTCATTTTGTTTCTTTAGTTCAACCGGACCGTTACCTCACGCGCCTGCGCCACCGCTACCCCCTCCACTGCACAAGCCACAGACTGGTCCATGCTAACCAACCACTGCACCAGCCACTCAAGGCTGTGCTCTCGGGAATTTATTTTATGCTGCTCCACTAATTGTTGTGTTGCCCCTATAAACTGCGCCACCTGCGCCTCTGCTTCTGGTCCTGCATGCACTGCCATAAGAGGTTGCACCACAACATTGAAAGTATTCATAAGTTGATTCATTAAAATTGAACTGATTCTTTTCCATTGTAAAACTGTCTCATTGGTAAGCTCTTCTAGGGGATTGTTATCAAATGCAGTTTCATTATTCAGTCCATGTATCTCGATTTCATGATCCATTTTAGCTTCAAAATATTCTTGAAACTTATTAATTATAATTTGATAATCTTTTAATAGTTTCTCACTTGTTAAAGCTACTTTATTTATTAGTGGTTTCTGGGATTCTGATGATACTTCTGAATTACTGGATTTTGATTTTAATTGATTGAATTTACTTTCAAGTTTTTCATTTTTTTGAAATTCAATCTTTAATTGTTTTTTTAAAAACTCAACCTCCTTGTCTTTTTGTTTTAACTTAAATTCAATTAAATTGATTTTTTTTTGCATCGATTTACTTTGCAACAATAGAATATCTGAAGAACTTGTTGAGTTTAATTTTTCATAGTTAATACTAGTATCGTTGACATGCTTCTGGTTACTTGATGGATTACAGTCAGTTGGCGTTTCATATAAACTTGGCCTTGAATTATTTCCTTGAGGATCTAATATTAAATTGCCTGCAGTTTCATAGGCTGTCATTCCACCATTTCCTTCATTCACATCATAGTCATCGTCACTGTCATAATTGCAAATATCAGCGTGTATACCGGTTTGTAAATTGCTCTTGACTTGGTCTGTTATGATGGTATTGTCCTGTCCTAGTTCGTGCTTACCATCATCTTCATTATCATTATCATCATTGGCAGTTTCAAATAAATCAGTGATACCCTTAACGGCTAAATCTTTATCGATTTGACTAACATCTTCTGGATTCATAATTGAGTCTTTATCTGTAAATCTAACGCTTTTCGTATTTTTAGAACTGTCTTGGTGGATTAAGTTACCAATTGGTGTTACCTGTAGGATATCATCATGTACATTATTTGTTGTGCTTGTCGAATAAACTGTTGAATCAACTTGATCCTTGTACGGATCTTCTGAAGAATCCAGTGAACTAAAAGACGGAGAGAGTATACTGTCCATTTCTTGGGTGTAATTTCAGGAAAAGCCTAGTTATGCTAGTACTAAACTTGTTTAGACACAAAAGTCAACCGTTTGAAGGAACTTGCTCTTTGTGTTTTTCATAACTGCCGAATAAGCTGCCGGTCTCGGAGAAATTGCAAAATAAAATTGGCGATGATGACTTGTCAGTTACGGTTAAACTGGGTTTTTTTCATCTTTATCAAGCAGAATGTTTCAGTCACATAACGTTGACTTAAGTCGTGGAATTGAATTTAGAGGATTTACCCGAGATACTTTTGAGTTTAATAGATACACCTGGAGTCTGATCCTATTTTATTTCTTTATTCCAATTATATTTTATTTGTTATTAGCCAGACTAACGTATATTTTAAATTCAAGAAATAGAATTAAAAAGGATGCAAATGGTATAGTTATTGCAGTATTAGGAGATTTAGGTCATTCTCCAAGAATAACGTATCATGCTAGGGCCTTCATGGAATTAGCCTATAATGTTGAATTATGTGGATATTTAGAAAGTCCATTACCTGATTACTTGTATTCAAATGATTTAAATGATGATATGGATAGTTTAAGTATTAATGAGATTAAGGTTATCAAGAATAAATGGAATGTCCCATATTTATTCTTTGCTGGATATAAGGTTCTAAGACAGTTTTGGGATTTATTCTGGTTATTCAATGATATCGTTGATAATAATACCAAATATATATTAATTCAAAATCCACCTTGCATTCCATTACTATTAATAGTTGTTTTGATTCAAAAAATGTTTCATACTAAAGTTAAAATTATTATTGATTGGCATAATTTAAATTATAGTGTATTAAATCTAAAATATAAAGATTTGAATCATCCAGTAATTAAATTATTAAAATTTTATGAAAGTTATTTAGGTAAATTTGCTTATTTAAACTTGACTGTCAGCGAAGAAATGAAAGGATATTTAATTGAAGATTTCAAATTTGATCCATTAAGAATTGTTACTGTTTATGATAGACCAAGTAGTATATTCAGTCCCTTAAATGATGCTAACGAATTAAATACGATTATTAAAGAAAATAGTGAAATTTTTGATGATGAATATAATCCGAAAACTGATAGGATTCTAATATCTTCGACCTCTTTTACTGAAGATGAAGATTTTACAATTTTAATTGATGCTTTGGTTAAATTAGATTTTAAAATTAAAGATTGTGAAAAGATTTGGATGATTGTTACTGGAAAGGGGCCACTTTTAAATAATTTTTTAGAATTAACTGAATCAAAAAAATTTAATCATATTAGAATTAAAAATGTTTGGTTACCATTAGAGCAGTATCCAAGAATATTAAAGATATCAGATTTGGGTATTTCATTACATTATTCAACTTCAGGGTTAGATTTACCAATGAAAATTGTTGACTTATTTGGATCTGGAATCCCTGTAATTACATTAAAGTTTAAAACTATTGGTGAACTAGTTAAAAATGGAGAGAATGGCTTGATTTTAAACGAAAATAGTGGCGATGAAATGTGTAATGAAATGTATAAATTACTTTTCGAAGATAAAAAGTTATACTTGAAACTAAAACAAGGTGCTTTAAAAGAAAGTGAGATTAAATGGAATAATGAATGGAATAAAAAGTTGTTAAATGAATTTCAACTACACTGAAGGAGAGAAAATTTGATTTCTTATATTTTCTAAATAGTCTAAAGTATTTAAATCTTTCATATTTTTTGGATTATCATTTGACCAAAATTCATATTGTTGAAAGTTAATTAATTCATCATCTGTACCATTGGGCAAGACATCCCACTTAAGACATTCTTCTTTGGAGTTGGTTAATAAACCAGTTATGAAAGTCCATAATTTCGAGGTTTCTAAATCGTTATAGCCACCTCCTCCTAATAATAATACAGGTTTTTTGAAATTTTCAATTAACTTTAATAAATTTATTCCATAATTTCTTATAGTTAAATTCCAATTATTATAATCTGATTCGGAACATAAACCATCTGCTCCACATTGTATAACTAAACAATCGGGATTAAAATTCTCAATTAATTGGTTAACAACCTTATCTAAAATCCAATTAAAACTGCAATCACTTAAACCTTTTTTGGTTGGAAAATTGATTTCATAACCTTTACCTCTCCCTAAGCCATCCCTTGGTTTTCCACCTGAACCTGGGAAAAACCCATGGTCGTGAAAATGTAATGAAAATGTTAAAATTTTATCACTAAATTTAAAAGATTTTGTTACACCATCCCCATGATGTAAATCTAAATCAATATACATTATTTTTGAAAATTCCGAACGTAATCTTAAGATTGATAGATTGATGTCATTAATATAGCAAAAACCAGAAGCCTTTGCTTTATGTGCATGGTGTCTACCCCCAATCCAATTAATTGCTATTGGTTGAGTGGGACCATTAGACTTCTTGATTAGCCAATCAGAGGCAGATAACGACGTACCTGCTACTATTTTTATATAATTATCGATAAATGGGAATATAGGACAGTCAAACTTTAAGCCAAACTTGTCTAATTCATTATCATCATCATCATCATCATCATCATCATCATCATCATCATCGTCATCATCATCATCATCGTCATCATCGTCATTTTGTTTTTCATTATCGTTCTGACCGGCGTCATCAGCAAATAAATTATACTTTTGCAATTTGTTTAGTGTAATGGGTTGTAATTTAGATAATGGATTTGTATGACTATACCAGTTTCTTTGTTTCAGTAACTGCTGAACGTAATTGGTATCATGAAACTTAGCGATCTGATGTAAAGTCGAGTGAGTGTATGGGATGTTTTGGCAACTTATGGCGTACGCTCTGATAAGATTATTTGTAATGGAACACCTATTTTCATTGGACGGCAATAGGTCTACCACCAGGGCATCCATGGGGGTAGCTGTGACCAAGCCGACGGTGTGCATTGAAGTGGAGGGGTCATCAGCAGCAAAGACCCTCATACTCTCGGTTCCCATAATCCGGCTCTCTCCACGCAGCGTACACGCTCCATCCGCAAACGTCGGTTCCCGGGCAGCGTCGATCGGCTCTTTTTCACATGCTTCGGCTGAAATCAGTATAAAACAGTAGCGGGAGCCAGTGGGGCAACCTTAGTTTTCACTTTCTAACTACTTCTACTAGATTACATACAACAATGCAAAGGTTAACTCAACTCAAAAATCATTTCTCATTCCAATCCTCGACTGATAGTTTGAGAGAGAAGAACCAAGACGATATTGTGATTGTTGCCGCCTATAGAACTGCTATCACAAAAGCTGGTAAGGGTTCATTTAAAGATACTAATTCAGATCAATTATTAGCGGGCTTATTACAAGAAGTTTTTAAAAAAGTTCCAACTTTTGATAAATCTCTAATTGAAGATGTTATAGTTGGCAATGTTTTAAATCCCGGGGCTGGTGTGAATGAACACCGTGCTGCTGTTATAGCTTCGGGTATTCCTGCTTCGGTTCCATTTATGGCGGTTAATAGGCAGTGTTCATCAGGTTTAATGGCGATTAATGATGTTGCAAATAAGATTGCTTCTGGTCAAATCAGTTGTGGTTTAGCTTGCGGTGTTGAATCAATGTCAAAAAGTTATGGTCCGCAAGCAATTCCCAAGATTTCAAAATCAATTTTAGATAGTTCAATTGATGCTAAAAATTGTTTATTGCCAATGGGTAATACAAGTGAAAATGTAAATGAACTATATAATATTTCAAGATCAGATCAAGATGACTATGCAGCTAAATCTTATCAAAAAGCTGATCATGCTGTTAGAAGTGGTTTGTTTAAAGATGAAATCATACCTTTAACTGTTGAAATTGAAATTGATGATGAAGATGACGATGAAAGCGAAAAGACGATTATTAAATCTATTGTGGTTGAAAAAGATGAAGGGCCAAGATCAAATGTAACCGCTCAATCGCTATCCAAAATTAAGCCTGCTTTTAAGAAAAATGGTGGTTCACACGCTGGTAATTCTTCTCAAATTAGTGATGGAGCAGCTGCCGTCTTATTAATGAGAAGAGAAATGGCAAATTCTTTAGGTTTGTCAATATTAGCAAAATATGTAATGACAACTATAGTTGGTGTTCCTCCTCATATAATGGGTATTGGGCCTGGAGTTGCAATTCCAAAATTATTAGAAATGTGTGGATTAAATAAAGACGATGTTTCTGTTTTTGAAATTAATGAAGCTTTTGCAGGGCAAGCTTTATACTCAATGAATATTGCTAATATTCCAATTCAAAAAGTGAACCCAAGAGGTGGGGCTATTGCTTTAGGCCATCCATTAGGATGCACTGGTACTAGACAGGTTTGTACCTTGCTACGTGAATTAGAGCCGGGTGAATTTGGGGTTAGTAGTATGTGTATTGGTGGTGGCCAAGGTGCAGCTGGGCTGTTTGTTAAAGAATAAGTATTTTTGATGCGTAGTGCGATTTTTACATATGTATGTATAAAAAAATTTGATCTTATGATACATTTCACTTTACTCGGTGTACAAACTCATAGGCAGACGACCATGGAAGAAACTCCTTATCAAGATTCAAACTCTACTGGTGGAAATAACCAACAGAAAAAGAGAACCCACAAAAATCGTAGACCAAAGAAACCAAAAAATGATACTGTTCAACCTAATTTAGTGCTAGATGGAACTGAATCACAAGCTCAACCCTCAAATGAATCATCAGAAACAACCAAAAGCAATCTTAATAAAACCAAAACTAGAAGTGGAGGTAATAAAAAGAGAAAGGATGTTTCAAATAATACAACTTATATCAACCCAAAGGACTCTAAAAAGAAACACCCAGCAAAATTTATGGAAATTCAAAGACTAATACAAAAGTTCAAACCAATTACAATCAATGGTATACCAATTGCTAAATTATCAAAACCAACCAACGAATTCTTGATTGATTTAATTAATGATAAATCAAATAAAAATTCAATTTATATTTCATTTTTAATGAAACCTTCAGATCCCCAATTTCCATATGAATTAGATTTTTTGAAAGTTTCTTTAGAAGTTCCATGGAGATATCCTGGAAAATCAGATTCAAATCCAGTTGTATCTATTTTAAATGATGATATACCAAGAGGATTCAGTGTTAATATTGAACTTGGATTTAAGCAAATTGTTGCGACCGCTTTAAAAAATAGAGAATTGAAGAAGAAAAAGAACGGTGGGAAAGCTGCTGATATTAAAGGGGATCAGAAGAAAGTTGAAGATAATGGTGATGTTGAAGAAGAAAGTGAAGAACCAGATAGGATAGAGCTGAATCATGGTAATGATTTGTTGGGGATGACTTTAGCTTTGGATAAATATTTAGAAAAATTTTTAAGTATGGAGAAGAAGGATACTATTAAAATTGTTAGATATATTAGAAGAGAGCAAAGGGCACCCGAGAATGAGAAGAAGGATTTAAGTAATGATAAAAGGGCTAAAGCTAAGAAACAACCTAAATTAAAAGAAAATAAGGAAACTATTACTACTGAAGCAATGAAACTAAGAAATGACGAAATTGAAAAAATGAAACAAAGATTAAGACTTGAAAGTATAGTATTGTTTAAAGAAACTGCCCAAAATTCTATTTACAAAATGAGTTTGCCATTTCAAGAAGATGATTTTACGATAGAAATTGAAAATTCTGAAGAAATAGTATTGGAACGTCTTAACATTAAACTTACGATTCCTAAAGGATATTTGAGCGGTAGTAAGAAAGGATTAAAGTTGGAGATGGATATGTCTAATGAATACAATCTGAAGATAATCAAATGTATTGAGGATACGAACCTAAAGTTGGTGTTTGGCAAACTGGTGAACAACATCAACGCCAACTTCAACCACCTGGGCTCGGAGGTTGCCAAGTGGAATGAACTTGCTGGCAACCATTGGACAATCACCGCCCAGCTAAACTTTCTGGTAGAGAACCTGGACAAGTTTCTGTTGCCGCCGACAGGGTTTGCCCGTTGGCTGCTTTCCTCTACGGAGCTCAATTGTATGTACTCGTATTAGCGTCTGCGACGCGCCCATAAATCGTCTTAGATCAAAAACAAATCAACATAAATCTTAATCCATTAAGGGTTCTACTTGGGATAGCCTAGCAATGCAACGAAGCTCTTCTGAAAACGACCCTGCTACAAGCTCTGTGCCTCTTGCTATGCCCTTGCAGGACCTCAACGTCGTCATGGACAGGAGCCGAAGACGTACGGGCTCCACTGAGATTTCAACGTCTTCCTCTTCAAAGGGATTAGTCTCAGGTCTAAGAAAGTTCAGTCACAAACTGAAGAGAAAACAATCTGCTACTTTTCTATCTTCAACTGGTTCAACTTTGAATTCAAGTAGTTTACTCAATGTTTCCGAAGCAACAACGACGTCACAAAAATATCATCATGATCAGAGATCAAATGGCAATCATCAAATACCCAATTCGCCTTCTATGGCGGAAATTGATAAAAAATCAAACCCAAAGTTTAAAAATCTCGCAACTGCGAGTTATAAAATATATGACAAGTTAGGTTCACCAACTAGTGATTCATTCCCTATATTTGATTCAGAATCATCTCCTACAAAAACCAGTATACTTTCCACAAATGTATCAAAGTTAGGTTTAACGTTGGCAGGGAAGCATGCTTCTGAACAGAGTAATATAGGTATATCTCCTAGCGATACTCATATTTTAGGAGCCAGATCAACTGATATGAAACATCAACGACAGCTACAATGTGGTTTGAATACAAAAACTTATTCAAACGAGAATGGATCTCCAGTTTCTTCAAAAATGGCAAGCCCTCTCAATAAGGAGATTCCTACTTTTTCATATATTAACCAAACTACATTACAATCAACACCGGCTAAGGAAAAGAGAATTTCATTATTTAAATCAGGTCCTAAGAAAGTGTTATCAACTGATCAGTATTTGCAAATGATTATAGAAGGCTCAATGACTTACAAAAGATATATTCAACTAGAAAAAATATTACAAAAAGTTAACGAAAAGAATGAATTGTGGATAAGGGATTTTTTAGTTAAGCAAGGTCACTTAGCTTTGGCTGTTGCCTTAAAGCAAATCAATGCAATCTCAATTAAGAAAAATGATGAACTAGATATAGAATTATGCATTCTATCTTGTTTGAAACATTTAATGAACTTCCAAGAACAATTAGATGCAAAAGTTACAATGGATAAAATTATACCCTATATTATTCCGAGTTTGTTATCTCCTCGTACCGTCACAAGAAATTCTGTTAATGGTATGTTAGCCTTGCTAATTGCTCATGGTAAAGTTCTTGCATCAAATCAAATTCTTGGTTCTTTAGAAAAGGTTTGTGAAAAAGCAGATAGAAGATCTACTATTAATTTCTCCTTTAATGAGGATTTATCAAATAAATATCAATATTGGATTATAAGTATTGAGAAAATTATTAATGATTTTATTAGAGATCATCCTAAAACTATGTTCACTAATTCTGATTTTGATGAAGGTAGATATACAAAGACTTCTGCCGTTAATGAATATGCTTTATTGACTGTTTTCTTAATATCTTCAATTGTTTCTACTTTTCCGGATCCTGCTAAACGGATACAAATTCGTGAGGATTTTGAGAATTCTGGCATTATGAACCTATTTAATGCTTGTAAAAGATTGAATTATGATGCAATCAACGATTTGATTGAAAATTATGCCTTAGCTGCAGAAGATGATAAAATAGAACTTAATGATGGAAATAACGAAATCGAATTTGTTTCAAGAGATGATATGAAATTTGATTTTGATGTTGAAATGGATTCTTTCATTAATGAATTTAGAAATTCTCCATTTAAATCCCAAATATCTTCTATGTTAGAGAATTTAGTATATATTAAACAAGAAAAATTACCGATCGAAGCAAAGGGTGTGTTTACTTTGATGAATAGATTGATTGAACATATTTCTGGTTTAAAGAATGTGGCAGGAGATGAAAGTTTGAAATTTGTTATTCCAGTGTTGATGGATAGATTAACTACTGATGAAATTGCTCACCAAGCTATGCAAGAAGCTACAGATGCTCAAAAGACAATCAAATCACTTCAATTAAAGGTTGAAAGTTTAGAGGAACAATTGTTGCAAACAAAAGATACAAATAACGGTCGTTTATTAACAAAAAGCTTCCCAACAAGAAAGCTCAGTAGAAGGTCTACGTTAGAAGAACAAAAGCAGCCATCTATATCTAATCAGCAACGAAGAAGCTTCTATAAACTTTTTACTCATTCCACCCCAACATTACATAATTCGAATATTTTAAGTGAGGAAAGTTCAAATATAAGTGTTGATAGAGATTCTGAAACTAACAATACTGCTACTACTAGATCCCTAGTTAATGGATCTGCTATTATCAGTTCAGTTTACTCAAATAATAACTTTTCAAGTAATTCGGTTTTTTTTGAACCCTTTGAATTTTATGATATTAATGCCAATAAGAATACAACTGGTTCTACCTTGCATCTAGTAGAATCAAATGATGTTGCTTTAACTAACAGTTCTACTAACAAGAGATTTTATGAAGCAACTGCTCGGTATGATTCTGATAATTCACAACCCCCACCGGTACTTTCAAAATTAGATGGTCTTAAGGAAACTCCTGAAGGAACATGTACTTCCTCGTTAAGATATTCTAGTTTGGATATTCCATTCGAAGGGAGGGATTGTCTTCAAAAACCTTTACATCGTTTGAACTCTTCAAATTCCTTAAATAATTCAAAAAGACCATCCCTCCAGTTTGAATCACTATCTCCTGTTCCTAAAAGTACTTCACCAACTTTAAAAGATTCTAGCTGCTTTTATGCGGGGCCCTTCTGCAATAAGATTCTGAAAGATATTTCAAATAATTCATCATCTACAAAGCTTATTTATGACAATGGCTCTAAAACATTGTCTTCGAATAAGGAATCCCAAAACACATATTCAGCTTCCGCTTCATGGATTTCTGAGCCTAATAGACTTATGATTGATGGTTTTGTTTCTTCCCCAACCGATATTTTGAACGGTGTAATTTCAACACAAGACAATGTCATCTCTGTTAGTGATGTTCCAGCTTCACTGAATTCTGCCACAATTATTAATAACTCGGCTGGTCTGACGACTCCAATAGACACTCCTAAGAACTTAAAATCTGGCACATATGGTTGTAACACAGCTGATGTGTTTCCAGCTTCAATTTCCTCTACAGAGACAGTTTCACGACCACTCTCTGTAATGCCTGATATACCTCTTGCGCCTCCGCTACCACCATTTATGAGGGATGTTTCCAAGATATTCCCCAAGAACTCATCTTCTTTTTCTTCAAATGTGCTTGCTCCTCCTCCTCCCCCTCCTCCTCCAATTCCCCAGGATTTATTCAAGAACTTGGGTAATGCATCAAACTCTTCTTTTGCAACCTCAGCTCCTCCGATACCTGATGGTACGAGCAAATCTAGCGCACCACCACCACCACCACCACCACCATTACCTGACTATATGAAATCATATAATGCACCACCACCGGCCCCACCGTTACCTGATAGTATGATAAGAGAAAGTTCACTATCAAGTTCTGTTAACGCCATTCCACCCCCTCCACCACTTCCTCTAAATATGCTTAAATCAGGATCAGTAGCTAGTTCGGTTAGCTTTATTCCACCTCCCCCTCCACTTCCTCCAAATATGACTAAATCAGGTTCTGTTTCTCCTACTCCAAATATCGTTCCTCCTCCTCCTCCTCCTCCTCCTCCTCCTGCTTCTCTTTTACCCGGTAATATAAGTAGAATACCATCAATCAGTGGTGATGTTCCTGATTCTTCAAATGGAGGTATCGAAAGTGTTAAGCCGGTTCTTGCTGATCCGCTGGAAAAAATTATGGCTGGCCGTAGACCAGCCAATAAATTAAAACAGGTTCATTGGGATAGAATTAACAATGTTTCTAATACTTTTTGGACCTCAGTCAAGGATGAAGATGTCAATGAAAAACTTGATGAAATTGGAATTTTAAGTGAAGTTGAAACATTCTTTAGAGCGAGTGAGCCAAAAAATTTGATAAAGACTAAATTTAAAGAAAGTAGTGATCCTACAAAGACGATGATCTTATCTAGGGAATTACAACAACAATTCGGTATTAATCTACATACTTTTAATTCCTTGTCTGAAGATGGGTTTATTAAGGATGTTTTATTGTGTCATAAAAATGTTATCGATAGCGTTTCTGTTGTTGAATTTTTCAATACTGAAACTTTAGCTGATCAACCACAAAGTATTTTGAAAGCTTTTGCCCCTTATTCAAGGAGATTTGATGTTAAAGATTATAAGCCGAAGAAAGATTCTCAAGAACTTAGTAGATTTGACAGATTTTATTTAGAATTATGTTACAATATGAGATACTACTGGGTTTCAAGAAATAGAGCATTGCTTTTAAGATTAACTTTTGAGCGTGATTATCTTGATTTGGAATCAAAGTTTAAGTTGCTGAATAGAGCCGTTGACAGTGTTACTTCTTCCGATGCATTCATTAATGTTTTGAATATTATTAAGAATTTGGGTAATTATATGAATGATAAGTCTAAGGTGGCTTTAGGTTTCAAATTATCTACCTTACAAAGATTGAAGTTTCTGAAAGATAATAAGAATACAATGAGTTTACTCCATTACATTGAAAAAATCATCAGAAATCACTTCTCAGATTACTGTGTCTTTGTCGATGATTTACAACCAGTCACAGATGTTACTACCCTTTCAGTTGAGACTTTAGAAAAGGAGTATGAGGAATTCAAATCAGCTATTCAAAACTGCAAAAATTCAGTTGAAAAAGGCAGATTAAGTGATCCAAGTAAGTTGCATCCTGATGATAGAATATTGAATGTTGTCCAACCAATGTTGGTCACCGCCACTTCAAAGTTGTCTGTTTTACTCAGAGATAAAGAAGAAACGATTAGTAAATTCAAATCTGCAATGAAATATTTTGGTGAAAGTCCAGATGATGAAGTTTCTAGAAATACGTTCTTCAGTAAATTTTCAACTTTTATTGAAGATTTTAAGAAAGTGCATGGAGATAATATAAGATCCGAAGAGGATGCAAGAGTTTATGAAAATCGTAAACAAATGATGGAAGACTTCATGGATCAGAAGAGAAAGAAAGAATTACGATTGAATAAGCATAAGTCAGTTACTATCAACGATCCTAACAAATCGAGCTCTCATATTATTGAAGACTTACTGGATAGATTAAAAACACCAAGTACTCCAATCAAAAAAAGACTTTCAGTTTCTCTAAAAGAAAAAAGCGTTACTCACGCTGATACTGATAGGATTGTTGGTAATGCACAAGATATGTTGGATAGATTAGCCAGTAATGGCGATTCAATTTCCAATGAAACCGTTAATACCCGTGCATCTCCAGCGAAAGGTATCGATGGTTCGTTAAAAGAACTTTCTTTAAATGATGGTCATATTCAGAGTTTGTCACATAGTGTTTCACGTCATTCAATTATGTCAGAGTTGTCTAGCAGCAGTAAATCTACGGGTCAATTGTCTATTATTGCAATGTTAATCAATGGTAACTTAAGCCCTTCAAAACATTCGTATTCTGGGCTTGAGGATGTGGATGATGATGATGATGATGATGATGATGATGATGATGATGATGATGATGGAGATGATTCGACATCGACACCCCACGTTTATGATAATGATCAGATGAAACATCTTTTCGAAGAGATGGGTGTAATAGCACAACGTGATGATTTCTTAGACCTGGATGAAACACATTCAAAAGAGCCTAAAAATGAGAGCGCTCCCCCAATAAGTATTATGGATGTGGAAGCACAATTTGTTGACATTTGAGATTAAACTTTCAATGGATTTTAATACTGGCCCTACCCCACAGTGCTGATTGCGTTTGCACTTTTCTTTTTCACATATTTATTATTTGAAGTCTTCTACTAATATTACGTTTGTCCACTTTTTTTCCGGTTAATTAACCTTTTAACTTTTGCATTTCATTGACGCTATATTCATATGTATATTCAATGACTATTTTTTTTAAAAATTCACCTTCCCTTTGTTTAGAAGCTTTTTTTGTCCTCTTCTTCCGGCTTTGCTTTTTTAAATTTTCACATTGCACGCATTTTGGATTTCCCCATTGACTTTTCACCATTTAAATGGCCCTTGTAATATACACCTTTTTTTTGAAAAGAAGGTATAAATTTCATTTTGCATATTATTTATTTTTTTTTACATTTATTTTTTTTCCCCGTATTATTTTTTATTTCTCTTTATATATCTAGATTATATTTCTGTCCTTTATCTAACTTTTAGAAGAATTTTCAGTTTTTTTTTTTTTGGACAATAGACATGGGATTGTCTACTTACTTTATTTAATTAATTCCTTCGATTCTTTAACTATCTCTATAGATTTACTAAATCGGTAGAAACGTAAGTACTTTTTACTATACAACTGAATACCGTGAAGTTATATTATCCTTCTATTGCCTTTTAATTTGAATGTTTTTCGAAAAAAAGAAACTATAAAATACAAAGAGGTTTTCAATATTTTGTTTATTTGGTTTTGTTTTCAATTGGTTTGATATTTAGATCAATTTTTCTTAAAGCGTACAGTCCTAACAAAGCTAAGAATAAATATGTTGCAGTGAGGAATGGTTTCTTCAACATGTCAAAAGTTGAATATTTATAATGAATGAAAATATCCAAATTTTTCATTTCATCCACTAAATTTCTAAAGTAAAAAGTGATTTTAGTATGGCCTGTAGAAATATCAAGATAAGAAAATTCGGGTTCAATTGTCATGTCATCCCAAGAAAATGGAGCTTTACTATTAATATATTTTGCACCTTCTGGTAAATGAATTGATAGCTCAAGATTTTCATAAGTTGCATCAACTAGACCATCTAATAATTTGACTTTCAGTAAATATTCGTTTGGACTTGAATCTAAAACTTTTGCAAATTGACTTAATTTATGATTCCATCCAATTGTAAAATTATAATTCCATCCACCAAAGATTGGGAATCTAGGTTTCAGTAATAAACCTTTTTTCATGAAAGCTGATGTCGAAACATTACCAATTTTATCAGTATAATAAGCATCAGTTGTTTCGACATTTTCAGGAAGTTGAATCATAAAAGTAGCTAAAGCTGGTGAATTGATCATTTGTTCCTGGGTTTGTTGTTGGAAATCGATTCTTGAAAATCCTTTATCTAATTTAACTGCCTTATTTGATAATTCGTAGTATTCTTCCAGTTGTAATGCATCACTCCAATGAGAAACCCAGAAGTCTCTCTTTAAGTTGTGAACATATGGTAATGGATGATTATGGCTATAAGAGAAGTGTAAAGGAGTGTAAGTATTTGGAGGGTAATCCTTTTCGAATGGGCCAAATGAAACAGACTCCTTATAAATATCAGGTTCAAGTGCATTTTCGGCTTTAGTTGATAGTTCTTTGAAATCTGTAGCTCCTAAAAGTCCTAAGAAATACTTCTTAACGGTGTAAGGAGATAATGGGTCTCTTAGGGCATATAGTTCTATATCTTGAGGAGATCCCAGAGGTGCCTCTTCGAGAACGGGTTTCAATGTATTAGTTGTTATATATGTGACTAGCAATCTAACTTCAGATTTTGGGGCAATTGGGACGCCAAAATCAAGTCTATGGTAAGATAAACCATTTTCATTAGCAAGTAATTCAGAATCTAATAGAGGGTTAGGCAATTGTGGATGATTTAACATATTAACATTCAATGCAATATCATCATCATCCTTTTCAGTAGCTATAATAAATTCTGAAGTTGGTTGAGAACCAATATTCTTTGCAATAATTTCGTGTCTTTCTTTAACATAAGACTTGATCACATCAATTGTTTTCTTATACTCTAAAATTTCCCAATTCTGTTCAACTTCATAGGCAAAACAAGCAAATATATACAGCCCCAGAGAGGCAAGAACATTGACGAACTTCATTGATTAGTAAATCTTGTGTTGTCCTCCCAATCTTTGCCTCTTACCACATGTTTTAGTTGTAACTTTTCAATGGGCAAACCGCAGCGCTGGCGCGTTGACGATTACGTAATCGGAAAAGAGTATAGAAAGCAAAAGCAGAAGAAGTTGAAAAGAAAAGAGAAGGAAAACGCTATATAACGATGGTTACATGTCATCCTCAGCAGGGAAGATGGTGCTGGGTCGGCTAGCGACGTTTCGGTCGTGGATGTAGTTTTGAAGACGGTCTTCTGCCAAAAGAGCTGCACTTTCTGGCTCCTCCAAGTCGCCGAATACTGGTTCGGAATAGTTATTGAACGTTGAAGAGCCCGCATAACTGCTAGCCATAGAAGTTCTGGAACTTCTAGAGTCCCTATCCTCAAAAAATCCACTGGACAATTCATCGTCTTCTTCTTGATCATTCCCATAGGCTGAAAGATAAATTCCATCTTCCTGCTTGTTGTCATTTCCTGAATGGAAAGCCATTCTTGATAAAATTGTTCTTCTAAAAATACAAAGGGCAGTTCCACAAAATGCAGTAATTAAAACAGACACCAGTAAAATCCATCCACACCAGTTTAGATGTGGGATAAAAAGTAAGATGTCAACCAAGAAAGCTAGTAGCAATAGCATGAAGGTTGGAAGAGTCCAAAACAGAAGCATTAGTAGGAATCTTGGTTGGGCTTGAAATCTCTTAAACAGTAATAGTATTGTAAATAGAAAGTGAAATGCTGTAAAGCCAAAAGATATTGGGTGAACCACTAGTAAATATGAGATTGGGTGTCTTGCCCCGGAAGGTAATGAGAATCCTGATAATCCTGACAATTCATTTGGCTTGTACCCTATTCCTAATGATGTGCAAACGTTGTCGTCACATAGTCCGAAGACACCAAACTTGTATCCCTTGTAAGTGCAGAGAGTTATTGTTGAAGTGATAGGGACAGAGATGAGGGCAATAAGTTGAAGTACCAGCGATATCAGAATAAGCCCGGCCTGTACGAGGACAAGCTTGTTTTGAAAGCTAAGCTTGGGCATCGTCTTTCTCTATGGCCCCTATGTGATTCTTTTTAAAGTGTTGAGCATCAGCTGCCGTAGATGTATATCTTTTCAAGTGATATATTTCTCTTGGTTCTCTTGAATTTGAACTTTTCTTGCAGCAATACACAGCCTCAATTTCCAACAAATTTATTTTTTTTATACCTGTTTCACCAAGAACAATATAGTTCACCAGAACACTGCAAAAATGGGCAAAGCCATGAAGCAGAATAGAAAATTAAAGTTCTCTGATAATGAAAGTACACCCCCCCAAAAGGTAGTGAAACGAGATACAATCCAAAAATCTTACAAAATGGACATTCATCAAAAATCTAGAAAAAATGTAAACAGATTGGATCCACCTAAAATGGTTACATTTTTCAGTGATGATGAAGATACTAATTATGATAGTCAAGATGAGAATGAAAGTATCATGAACGGGAATATAAGAAGTAACATAGTTAGTATAAAAGCTAAAGCCAAACAGTTACTAGAAAATAGACAATCATTGCCTGTGTATCAAGTGAAAGATGATTTAATGGCAAAGATTTTAAGTGAAAAGGTCTGTATCTTACTTGGTGAGACGGGTTCTGGTAAATCTACTCAAATTCCTCAGTTCTTAATGCCACATAATAAAAAATCAATTGCTGTCACCCAACCTCGTAGGGTTGCAGCTATGAATTTAGGTACAAGAGTTGCCCAGGAATATGGTTGTGTGTTGGGCAATGAAGTTGGTTATGCTGTTAGATTCAATAACGTTTCCACAAAGCGAACAAAATTAAAATTTATTACCGATGGTATGTTATTAAGAGAAATGATGTTAGATCCAAAATTATCAAAATATTCTACGATCGTCATCGATGAGGCTCATGAAAGAACCATTTTAACTGATTTATTATTAGGATTTTTGAAGGATTTGTTGTTTAATTCAAGAAAAGATGATCCGGATTTTAGAGTTATCATCATGTCTGCCACTTTAGATGCAGAACAATTTTCAGATTTTTTTAATAAAGCTCCAATTTTATATGTTGAAGGAAGAATGTATCCTGTTGATAAACTATATTTAAAAAATAGGGTTGACGATATAATTGAAGGGGTGGTGAAATCGGTGGTACAAATTAACATGGGTGAGCCTGATGGTGATATACTTTGTTTTCTACCTGGACAGGAGGAAATTGATAAAGCAACTGAAATGTTGGCTAGTTTATCTCCAGATCTACCAAAAGAAGCACCATTAATAGTTCCAATGCCATTGTATGCAGCTTTACCCTCACATATACAAATGAAAGTGTTTCAACCATTAAAGAAAAATCACCGTAAAGTTATTCTGTCTACAAATATTGCTGAAACTTCCGTTACTGTTTCGGGTATTAAATATGTTGTTGATTCGGGTTTACGTAAAGTTAAAGTCTGGAGACATCAACTTGGTTTATCGACATTGTTAACTGTTCCTATATCGAAAGCATCTGCTACTCAAAGAGCTGGTAGAGCTGGTAGAGAAAGTAAAGGTAAATGTTATAGGCTTTACATGGAAAAAGATTTTTCAAAACTTTCAGAAAAAACAGAGCCAGAAATCTTAAGGTCAGAAATTGTGTCTCCTGTTTTAATGTTAAAGAAATTGGGGGTCGATGATATCTTAGGCTGGTGTTGGTTAGAAAATCCCGGGAATGAACCATTGTTATCTGCATTGAGTCAGCTATATTCTCTTGGTGCTCTAAGTAATGATGGCAAAGTTACACCATTAGGAGAAAAAATGGCTATTTTACCTGTCGCCCCTCATTTGGCTGCAGTTTTAATCCAAGCTTACGAATATGGGGTGATTGAACCTGTTATTGACATTGTTTCATGTTTATCAGTTGATAATCTTTTATTGAACCCATCAAATGAAACAAGAGATGAAATTAACTCAAAAAGAAGAGAATCTTGTACATTTGGTTCCAGATACGGTGACTTACTAATGCTTAAAGAGCTTTATGATGCCTTCAATGCATTAGATGGAAATGACACAAAGAAGAAATGGTGTCGTGAACTTGGAGTATCTTATAAAGGTATGAAGAATGTTAAAAGAATTAGACAGCAACTAAGAGAATACATGAATAACTTAGTGAAAAAAGAAACTAATAATAATAACAAAAGCTTTTCGATATTTGATGCTGAGGATGAAGAGGATGAAGATGGAGGAATTCTAGTTAATACTAGTTCGCATATTGACACAGAGAAAATTATCAAATCCTTCTTGAAAGGATTCATCACAAACACTGCCATTGGCATGCCAGATAGATCTTATAGAACGGTCACCAGTGGTGAATTGGTATCGATACACCCATCTTCTATGTTGTTCGGAACAAAAAAAGATGGTGTCATGTACATTGAGTATGTATATACTACCAAAGGATATGCTCGTAACGTCACTGCTATTCAGTTAGAGTGGTTACAAGAGGTTGCTCCTCATCTTACGGCGAAGGTCAATGTTAAGGAATGATTGCATCTCCAGTGATCTTTACTTAGACTTATATATCCATTGTAACTACTTTTTAGTTTTCTAATCGACACTCTCTTTAGTCCGACGTTCAAACCTCAAACCTCAAGCCTCAAGAGTAAACAAATCGCACATTGCGCATGGAGATAAAGATTTCCATAGATAGAAGTAGCCGATAACGTTAGTTGTTAAAGGTACCACGACTTGGGTCATCAACTTTGTCTTTGGTTTGATATCTCTCCTTCTTCAGGGTCATGGCTAAAACTGTCGTTGTTGGAGCTGGTGTGGTTGGTCTTACAACTGCCCTACAACTTGCTAGAAAAGGTCACAAAGTCAGCATCATCGCAAAAGAACTTCCTGGTGATTTCAGTGATCTATACACAAGTCCATATGCAGGCGCTTTTTTTATTCATACTTCATCCTTAAAAAGTTCAAGGTTCTTTGAAGAATTTCAAGACATCTCTTCTTATTTTGAGTTCTTGGAAATTGCGGAAAAAGATCCAACTTCAGGTGTTACTGAAAGAGAAACGAATGTCTATATTCCACGTATGTCGATGGATGAAAATTTGGAAGAATATGATGGCCCTTGGTATAAAGACTTAGTTAGGGATTATTCAGTTATTCCATTAGATGAATTACCAGAAGGTGCAGCTAATGATGATATTGTTTTTGCTTTCAAATATACTGGCTTTATTATCAATCCAACTCAATACTTGCATTATTTACTCAGTAAGTGTATTGAGTCTGGAATTCCATACATGAGAAGATCTCTCAAAACAATCAGTGAAGCTAAAGAGTTATTTATTGAGTCACAATCCAATTATAGAAGAGGTCCAACTTTTGGGGTTAATCTAGTTTCAACTACAAATAATGTCACTTTCTCATCTGCTGACATTGTTGTTAACTGTGCTGGTTTGAGAGGTATGGAATTAAATTCCAAAGATTACGAAAATCAATTACCAATCAAGGGACAAACTCTATTAGTTGAAAATAATGCGAAGAAAATTATAGTTGTCGAGCCAATGGATGAAGCTTACCCTACAGAATCACTTTATATTTTACCAAGACAAGGTTACGGGACCTTATTGACGGGTACTTACTTATATGGTGACAAGTCATTTGATTTTGATCCTGAATTAACAGAAAGAATCAGAGCCAGAGCTTTACGTTATGCACCAGAATTGCTTGATGAAAATTTTATGAAGAATCCAAAGGAGTTTGTTGATGTTAACCAATTCATCGGTATTAGGCCGGGCAGAAAAGGTGGGGTCAATATCACAAGAGACTTTCAAGATGACGTAGATATTGTTCATAATTATGGTTCTGGTCATAGTGGTTACCAAAACTCCTATGGTATTGCTCATAAAGTCTTAAGACTGGTCGATGAAATCGTTGTTGAAAAAAGAATGAACGGTCCAAAACTATAGTTCTCATGTATGGACTATTGTTCATTTGCAATCTCGTTTTAAAATTATAGTATATTTTTGTAATCGCTTTTATATTATCCGAGTTGTAGATTAAAGTTAAAGCTCTTCACGACGAAAATAAAAGTCACTGTCGCACAAAAAAGTTCAGAAAGCATAACGACTTTAGTGAGAGCACCAAGAACGAGACTGGCTTTACGGCATCCAAGATGAAGCCCCAGTCCCAGCAAGCAGACGCAGATGAGCAAAAAAAGATAGCTGTCACGGAAAAGCGAAGAAACTTAAATGATATTGATGTCAGTGCGTTTGTTTCAATGCAAAACGAACTAACTAGAATGGTTGGAATTATCAAGCAAGGACACATAGATCAGATTTCTCTTGAACATCTACAAACGCTTCGTGATAGATTAATATATTCTAAACAAAAAACAAATCTTCAATTGGATATTGAAGAACTTAGGTTTGTCAAATCGCAAAAAGAATATTCAACTATTGATGTATCCATTAACAAGAAATTAGTTTCAAACATCGATAAAGAAGTTACAAAAGGTAAAGATCTATCTAAGAAGATTACAATGACTAAAGATCTTCTAGAAAAGAAAAAGAAGATAGGTGCTACTATAGATCAATATATAAAAACAGCTAGGTTAATAAAAGTTAATAGATCAGAACTTGACGAGTTGTTTGGCACAGAAATAGACGTTAATGCCTTGATTAAAACTGGACGATTAGTTAAAAAATTCGAAGAAAATGAAAAACTAAATGAATATGAATTCAATCTGACTACAGAATCATTATTCGAAAAAAGTTTGACGGAATTACAAGAATCGTTAGATGCTGATATCGAAGCGTGCGATAAACTGCGAGTTGAAATAAGAGATAAAAAGGAGATATGGAACAAATCGTCTTCAAGACTAATGGGCTACATTGGACAAATAGATGAAGAACCGGATTTTAAAGAGATAAAGGAATTGAATACGGATTAATTTGATCTTCTTATTATGTATTTTTAAAATTTCTTTTTTTTTCCTTTTCTCAAATGATTAGAATGTATTTGAATGTATTTACAGTCTTATATGTACAAAACAGTTATGAATTTTCTATGTAGTTTTTCATTTTTCTTGAACAAAAATATCTGCCTGGCCGATTTTATCGTTGATGAAACCTTGAACAACCGCAATTTCTTTAGAAGGTGGGATAATAAGGTCACTTTCTCTATATTCTTCAATTTTCTTGATAGCATCTTTAAATGTTTCTAATGTTCCTGTTTCAAAAACGGTATATAATTCTACGATATCTCTCAAAGGACCAATTTCTGTGGCTTTACCGCTTGGCTCGATGAATTTATCATATTTCAATTGTCCAATATACCTGACTCCTTCCAAATACTTAGCATTAACTTTGGTATGGACGTCAATAATATCTGGGATACCAAATATGGAAAATTGTAGTCTTTCTAATTTAGCAAACCAAGCGTCTGTTTCCACGTTCTCGTCTTTAAGGTATGATTCTCTAAATTCATTTAAATATTCTTTTCCAAAAACTTGGAATTCCGACATGGCATTTGTGATGCCACTCTCTCTTTCGGTTATAACCTGTTTTATAGAAGTCATGGTTTTTCTTATTTCTTTTTGTAACTTTTGAAATTCCTGAACCCTAGTTGATTCAATCTGTGAATAAACACGTTCTTCTCTAACTAATTTATTACACTCTCTCAAACAAACATACCAAAGTTGATGCAAATCTTCAAAAGATTTTCTTCTCAGCTCAGCAACAGACCAGTGTCTACCTGTAAATGCAACTTCTTCAGGATCTCTAACGAACTTCTTTTCGTGGAAAAACTGCCAAAGTGGATGGTCATCTTTAAGTTGAATATTATTTATAGTTGGTAGAATTGGAGGTCTTAATTTAACCTTGTACCCGATTCTATGTCTTGCCAGCGTTGACACTGAAGTACTGAATTTTGATATTTGCTGTTTGTACATGCTGCTGTATTTCAGTCTTGTGGCCTACCTTTAACGTTTCGTTTAACGAAAGTCGACGCAAATTTTAGTGAAAAAAGATAAGTGGCGTAGCAGGCTGTACATTTTTGGTGGTGCGCCGCAGTTTATGGGCCTCAATGTTGAAGAAGCTCACAACTAAATATAGTGTCCCCTTTACTAATCCTTGTACCCTTGGAAATGCTTATTTCAAGGATAGTTGCAAATTTTAAGCTTCAGAGACAAAAATGGTCCTACAGAACACTCAAAACTTGCAATTATTTGTATCACTCGGATAAAAATGGAAATCCAACTTTTAAATCTGTCGACACTGAAAACCGGGAAGTTAAAGATGACAACATAACACCACAAAACAACCCAAAGACAACTGAAGATCTACAATCAACTAACAAACAACAAATAAACAAGTTGCATAAGCTTAAAGCATCTCAGATTAGGATACCAAAAGGAACTAAAATGCCTCCAAGGCCTAAACTTCCCGAATCAGATATCAGAGAGAAATTCATCAAAGGGGTTGCAAAAAAAGGTGGTCAAAAGGTGAATAAGACAAGTTCAGCTGTCCAATTATTTTATGAAACCAAAGATCATGGTTTGATAACTGTGAAGTGTCAGCAAACCAGATCAAGGGAGCAAAACAGAAAGATAGCCCGAGAACTGTTAGCGATGAAAGTTGAACAGTTAGAGAAAGGAGAAGAAAGTAGATTAGAAATCATTAGAGGAAAGAAGCATATGCTGAAGCAAAGAAGAGAGAAAAAAAGTAAAGCAAAATATAGAAAACTGGAAGAAGAAAAAAGAAAAGCAGCTGAAGAAGCTGAACAAGCCAAATTTGTAGAAGATAAATTTGATGAAAGTGAATATACGATAGTAGAGGAGACTGAAAATGATTGTTTGAAGAAAGGTGAAGATCTCACCAAAACAATAAAGTGAAGCTCACTGATTTTCATTCACTAAAATTAGTTTCAAAGGCCTGCTTAAGTTGGACACCTTCAAACTATTTGAAATGATTCAAAAACTATATTACATAATGCTAAATTACACAAGGTATCTTACTAAGACTTTGCTGCATCCTCTTTCAATTTTTCCAACATTATATCATAACTCTTGGGATTATGGTAAGCCCGAAGGGCATCCTTCTCTTGGTCATTACCAGTGAGTAGAGTAATGATAGATTTATCCGACCATATACCAGCACCTTTAACAAGAACAATATGACCATCTGATTGAACGTAAGTAAAAAGGCAAGCAAGAACCTTCAATGGTGTTTTGCCTGTACATCTGAACTCTATATAATCTAAATACTTTGGGTTGACCTTCATGTCCAACAATTTCCGGCGAAGAGCTTTTCGCCCGATTTCCTTTAAATCTATTTGGCAAAGTTTATCTAAGAATTCTTCTTTATTTTCGAATATTGATGGATCAACAAGTGCTTCTTGAACAGTCTTTGTTGGCCCACCATTGAACAATTCTTCAACATTATGCATTTCTGTAGTGTCTTCATCCACAAATGGAGGCAAATTATCTATCTGCGTATTCTGGGAAGTAGCTAGTTGATGCGTAGCCGACTCTAGTTGATCTAGATGATGGTTTAAATGTAACTCCGTATCAAGGTCAGAATTCAATTGCAAATCAGTATTGTGTGTTAAGGAGACCGCTGTTGAAATATCATTAAATGCAGAAACATCTAATTCAATATCTGGAGCAAGTTGTTGAACAGCCGCATGTATTTGCTCCACTGTTACTGTATGATCTTCCTCAGTAGTTACCGTGCGATCTTCTTCAACTCTTTGTCTTTTCGGTGGTCTATCATTCAAAACAATTGAATCTGTCTGTCTAGATAATGGATTCGGTTTCCGCATATTATCTGATCCTTCAGTATGTAAAGGCTCGATTGTATCAAGCTCATCTAATAAACTATCGGGACTATTTGCGTATGGGTAAAATAATTCAGGGACTTCAGCCAATTTTTTGACTGCTCTTCTCGCTACCATCCAATCTGCATAATCAGTACCTTGAAGAGCTTTTGAAGTCACTTGAGGAGTTTCGCCTTCGGAACATTGTTTCTTAGTTTTTATATAATATTTTAAGTAATTAACGACACCAAAAATTTGAATGAATTTCTGTGCTCTATGTCTCCAAGATTCAACTGTATGTTGGGGGTGTTGTTTATGAAAGTCTTCAAAGAATCGACTTGGGTATTGAATATTCTCAAAATTATTCGCATTTGGTTCGAACTCAACAGTCTTATATATGTGTCTTGCTAAAAGGAATTCGTCTAACGCACTAAACGGATTTGCTGTTATGTCTCTTGGTGCATTTTCGATATCATAATTTCTTAATAAATCTCCTTTTTCATTAGTTTTCAACTTATGGTTCTCGTCCGCAACATATATATAATCTAGTTGGTATTTTCTGGTTCTCATTCTTTCTCTAAGAGACGTGTGAGTTCTGTTATGTTCTTTGAAGAATGGTAATTGTGCAATCTCCTTATAAAGAGCATGGCCACGGAATCCCATCCAAGGTCTCTTTCTAACCTCTTCAACTAACATGTTATCTTCTTCTTCAGAAAATAGTCGGGATCTACGTGGTGTCGTTTTATTTGTTTGGGCTGGTAGCGCATGTAAAGGTGGCGATGATAGAATAAAATCATTTAAATCAAGCAATTGATTTGCCTCCAAAGATTCATCGATAAGTTTATAATCATGTACGGTATATCTTTCAGCCACATATTTAGGTATATCCTGTGTATATCTAGCTAATATAATAACCTCACTGTTAATAGTCGAAGAAAGCTCTCCCCCTCGTTCTTCTATAACGCGTTTGAGGTTGTCGTTAGAAGGAAGAGGCGAGAGTAAATAAAAGTTGAAGGGTTTGTGGGACAAACTACTCTCAAATAGCCTTTTTTCATGTTCCGTATCGCTCATTTAGGTGATGGCAGCCTGTGGGTTATATATATTCAGGTTGTTCAGGAACAATTGAAGATGTTTACGGTAATAAATTTGATAAAAAAACAACCCATAAATGGTGTACGGGCGTCTTTCCCAAAACATGGGATATCCTGTATTTGACTCAAACAGCTTCAAGTTTGTCAACAAGAAGAACTGAATATGTCAGATAGCAAATCCAGTATCAGATCACCGTCTCCACCACCAAGTTTGCGGAGGGTTGCTACTTCTCGAAATGTTGGTCGAGGGGAAACTGTTTCTCTTAGTACAATAAACAGGACTAAAAGACCTACCTCAAGGTTAGCATATCACTCTTCAAAATCACTTTCTCCAAGGAGATTTGACCTTCATTCCGGTTCTTACGATGATTTACCTATTCTGGAAGATGATGAGGATGATGATGATGTTTCCCGTGTTCCTATGCTGCCTACCTTTAATGATTGTCTTATTGCAAATTCTGGAAATGAGAATCAACTTCAAAGCGAACAATCAAGAGGAAGACCTAGGCATAGAGATATATCAACCAATGACGAAAAAGACATAAATCCAGGAAGAAGCGTTAGTAGACGTCTAACTTCGCAGCAAAGAAAAGATCTTATAAAAAGTGAAATTGAAGATGATTTTGATAGAGAGTTCTACGCTGATGTTGGTCCTGTATACTCTCTCAAATGTTCGAAAAGTGAAACAGCATTAGGGTCTAGAAGACTTTCTTCGTCTGGCTCTAGTAATGGCGAGGAAACTGACGATGAAGCTAGTGATTATGATGGAAATGCCTCCAATTTTATCGAAAATTATCCAATGGAATATTTAAGCAAACATCCCCAACAAGGAAGTTCAAAGGACTGCCTGCAGTACAAGTATTCTGATCTAAATAACCAAAATGACCATTTATCTTTGGATGAACTTGGGCTTTCCATTGATCGCAGCAAATTTGCGTTAGCATCAAAACTAATGAAATTTGGTACAGGTGGTATGCGCCCTGTAAGCAAACGAGAAAGTAAAAGAGATATGCCGCATGATGAAGAATCTTTAATCGGTACTACATCTCCATTAAAGAAAGCTAAAGGAATTGTTGATGATTTGCTTAGATCTATGAGTCCCACAAGATATAAAGAAATATCTAAAAAGAACATGATTCCGCTGAGTTCTGCCGAGTTCGATTATCTACAAAATGATTCAGATATATCTTTGCCTTCTAAGGTAATGCCTGGAATTACGTCGAACATTTTGAAGCTTCGAGATATACAAAAACGAATGTCGGGTTCTTCTTTATCTGATGAAGATTTGGCTTATTCTACATCAGAATCGGTTGATCGCTCATTAACTTCAAAGATAAAGTCAAAACTAAAACATTATCCTAAGATTATACCTCGCTATTCTGGTTCTCAGCAAAATTTACTTTCACCGAAAAATTCTAGAGACAGTATCTTAGATAATTCACTTCCATTTCATAAAAGGTCTTTCTCTTCTAGTTCTCTTGCAGATATTTTCAAACCAAAGCTTGCATCTCGAAATGCATCCAGTAGTAGTTTAGAAATTCCATCATTTGAAAATTTGGAAACCAAGCCGAAAAGGAAAGAGAAGGAAAGAAAAGTTAAAAGAAAGAAGAGAGGGATAAGCTCTACTACTGAAAGAATTACAGTTCATATTGCTCACATTATTCAGAGACAAAAGTTTATTTTGACTATTTGTAAAGCTCTAATGATGTATGGCGCACCAAATCACAGACTTGAAGAGTATCTTTCACGAACTGCAAGAGTATTAGAAATCGATGCCACATTCATATATCTTCCAAGTTGTATGCTTATTTCCTTTGGTGACCCATTGACTAGGACATCTGAACTCAGAGTTGTTAGAGTTTCTCAGGGCTTAGATTTAGGTAAAGTTGATGAAGTTCATGAAATTTATAAAAGAGTTGTTTTTGACAGAGTAGGTGTTGAAGAAGCTGCAAGTGATTTAGAAAATTTAATTGAGAGACCTCCATATTTCAATGATTTTTGGATTATTTTATTTTATGGATTAAGTAGTGCATTTGTCATCATTTGGTTTGGTGGGAAATGGTTAGATATGGTTCCAAGTTTTGTTCTTGGAACACTTTTAGGATTTATGCAGTTTTACGTTGCACCAAGGTCCAAAGTCTATTCAGCAGTGTTTGAAGTTACTAGTGCTATTTGGTTAAGTTTTTTTGGGAGGGCAATTGGGTCTATTAAAGGTGGTAAATACTTCTGTTATGGAGCCATCACGCAATCAGGACTATCCATGTTACTCCCAGGTTATTTGATTCTGAGTGGCGCTTTGGAAATTCAAAGTAGATCACTAATTTCTGGGTCAGTGAGAATGTTCTATGCAATTATTTATTCTTTATTTCTCGGATTTGGTTTAACACTAGGAGCAGCTCTATATGGTTGGATGGATACTAATGCAACATCAAATACTCAGTGCACTTCAAATCTCTCTCCTTACTGGAATATTTTATTCATTCCGGCTTTTACTGTATCCATGTCGTTATCATGTTTAGCACGTTGGCACCAAGTACCTATAATGACTATTATTGCTTGCTGTGGCTATATCGTTTATTATTTCACTGCTAGAAGTTTTAACTATCCAAAGTTCAATTGTGCTTTAGGTGCGTTTACAGTTGGTCTCGCCAGTAATGTCTATTCAAAGTTTGGTAGATCATATAAAAGATTGGGATATTGTAACAGTGCTTTTACTTCGATGATTGCTGGTGTGTTTGACTTGGTTCCTGGAGGGGTTGCCTCTAGAAGTATATTGAAAGCCGGTGTTGATGAAATATATAGAGTTGAAAATGGAACTTACACTTCGACTTCCATTAGTGACGACAGCTCCTTGACTTTCGGTTTTACCATGATTGAGATAGTCATCGGTATTTCAGTTGGGATATTTTTAAGTGCATTGGTTGTTTATCCATTTAAAAAGAGTTCGGGAATGTTTAGTCTATAGATTTATTTCCAAGTCTCTTTACTGGTTTTGAATCTAACAAAAGTTTTGGTTTCCTTCTTTTACTTTTAGACATTTGTCTGCATATGCAATCCACCTTTCATCAAGGAAGGGGTTTCAAAAAAGAAATGGACGAGACCGGAGTCGAACCGATGACCTCTTGCTTGCAAGGCAAGCGCGCTACCAACTACGCCACACGCCCAATTATATTTATTATAAGCATTCGGATAATTCACTATGTATAATATCTAGACCAAGAAAAGTTCCCCTTTAAAAGTGTCCTTCGAACCCAAAGAAAACTCACGAACAAAGGAAATACACACAACTATATATAATCTATATAATTAATTCTCGGAACAAAAT